>OX377202.1:96831611-96878973 GCA_947396885.1 Heligmosomoides polygyrus polygyrus | reverse complement strand
TTTCCCATCGAGGGCGCGGGCGCCCAGGCCGAGCCTGCGCGGACGATGACGTCATAGAAAATCGATTTTTTCGAAAATGGCCAAGTTTTCTCGTTCAAAATCATCTAGTGGTTATTTTGTGCGCTGATTACGAATCCGACGTCCGTTATTGAAAGTTTCGCCGATTTCGGTAGGTTACCTGCCGTTAGAGGGTGGTCGGGTCAGGATCACCGATCACCCTCAGTCATCAGTATGGGTGCCTTCTCACATAATCAGCCAAATGGACTTCTTCATCGTGTTAGACACCCCGAATAACCCTTGCCCTTAGATGAAGTTTGAGCCAAATCGGTGACCCTGACACGACCACCCTCAGTTATCCAGAAGAAAATCCAAAACTTACCGAAATCGGCCAAATTTTCAAAAACGGACGTCGGATTCGTAATCAGCGCACAAAATAACCACTAGATGATTTTGAACGAGAAAACATGGCCATTTTCGAAAAAATCGGTTTTCCAGGACGTCATCGTCCGCGCAGGCTCGGCCTGGGCGCCCGCGCCCTCGATGGGAAATCGTCGAAAAATCCATTTTTCTGTAATTGGTCGACAGTGACACCATTCGATAGAGCTTTTCGTGCTGAAGCTAACGGTGTTATTGCGAGAGCCGAAAGCTCAAATCTGGGTGAGTGAGAGCGCAAGAAACTCTTACCTCTATCTTACGCCGCTCTAAACCGGCAGATGAGGCCAAGGCAGATCAGGCAGCTGAGGAGTTGTGAGCATGTCATCGTAAAGTGCCTTCAGCGTTCTGCTAGCATACGCGTTTGCATGCTGTTAGCACGCCGCGTCTTCCTGCAGGTGTCGACTGAACTCGGAAAAAATCGTGTCACACACGGCTAACCTGCATTTTCGCGCCGCTATAATTTTGCTTGTTTATAAGCTATAACACTGCACTTTCGCGGACTACTAAAGCTTGCTACTGCCTACAAAACTTACAAGCCGCAGCCGGAACGATTCGATCTCGACAGAGTTATTGCGCTCCGAGCATACTCGCGCGTGCAATTTGCGAATTGTTGCTCCTACTCGATTGATAGGTTCGATTCTGTATGCATTGTTTACGGCGCACTCAAAAGGGAAGCTGGACAGTCTTAAGGCAATTTCTAAGTAGAACGGCTAGGAATTTCCTATAAAACTCCCGAAACGGTCACTCTTAAGGCTCTCGCACCCACTCGATTGATAGGTTCGATTCTATATGCATTGTTCATCTCTATTGATTTATATGTCAGAAGATAGAGCTCGGCCTGCTGACCTCAAATATATGTTTCTTTTCAAAAGCGCTTGATTTTGAAGAAAGTTATTTAAAAAAGCCGCTTTGGAACGCTCCAAAGCGGCTTTTTCGGGAATTGACCAAAAGACATGCGCGGTTCTCTACTTCGACCTGTTGTGAGGTATAAACAACCGACCGTGGGGCAAACCATGGGTAGTAATCGTCCATGAATTCCTCTATAATTATCAGAGAAACCGTCAGTCCGCACTTACGATTAATCACGGGGACTCGACGCTATTTTATACCTCCTTAGTGCTCGTACGTGATACTGTTTAGTTGCTGTTACAGTAATTCCTAGAGTATCGCTGTATCTGTGGCCTTCAGGCGGGTCATCATCGCGAAGGGGTTCGTACCTGATCACGGCGATGAACACTAACGATCTGCCGGCCGGTGTGCCGGCGTCACCTACGACGACGGGAAGCGAACGAGTGAGGAAGTATGGTCCGAGTACGAACGCCCTTGACGTGAGTTTATTATTTTTTATTCATTTATTCTGGACGTAGCTCTGGGTCAACGTTATGAAATACCGTGACAAGCAACCAGCAAGTAGCAACAACAACAACAACAAAAAATCCCAATCCAATTCTGGCGTAGAAACGAACATAGAATGAAATGGAATAAAATGGAGTAAAGCAAAATTTCAAGCGCATAAGATAGCTGAGGAAAACAGAGAAAAAGGAGGACCGAGATGAAAATCCAGGACACCTCTGCTGTAGGCTTACTGGCCCTAGACCTAAAGGACACGACGAGTGACAGGTGCAATAAGTCCTTTGTAAAGGCTTCATTTATTTATTTATTTACTTATTTATTATTAGGTTGTCCGGAAAGTTCTTAGCGTTTTGAGTGCTTCACTTTGAACTACCATAACTTTCTCAATCATCGGATTTAGTCGAAATAAGCACCTTTCGAATCAGAACACTCACTTTTGCCAACTGGCCAACAGTTGACTCATTCTATGAGCGAAAAAATTAGGTGGTCGAGATTCGACAAAATCTAGGAGAGCTGTTTTGGCTTGGTCTGGATTGGTGAAGGGTTTTCCAGCGAGAAAGTTCTGAAGCGTTCGAAAAGGTGGTAGTCGGTTGGTGAGAGGTCTGGAGAATATGGCGAGTGGGGCCGAACTTCAGCCCTTCGTTCAGTTTTCGAATACTGATTTGTGAAGCGTATGGGCTGGCGTTGTCCTCCAAAAGAATCGGGCCTCTTCTGTCGACCGATGCTGACTGAACTCTAGGCCATTTGCGGTGCACTTCGTCGATTTCCTTACAGTAAGACTCTGCTGTAATCGTTTATCCTGGTGCCAGAAAGTTGTAATGAGTCACATCAGCCGCCGTCCACCACACAGTGACCATTACCTTTATTGGTGGAGGTTCGCCCTTGGAAAATGCCTAGGGGGTTTGTCGGCGTCCAACCACTGTCTGCAACGCTTTCTGTTCTCATACAAAATCCACTTTTTCACCAGTGATGATTTGATCCAAAAACGGGTCAGTTTTGTTGCGTAAAAGTAGAAAAGAACAAATCTGGAAACCTGAGAATTTCTGCCGCTCACTCAACTCGTTGGCACCCACTTTTCGAGCCTTTCCACCATTCCATGGCGTTTTGAAGCATCCACAGCAGCAGTTTCACTGACGCCTAGCTCTTCCTGTGTCCCGCGAACTGTTCGGAATGGTTCGCCTTCCATCATTTCCTTCAATTCGTCGTACGGATTACTCTACGTCGACCGCTATGGGGGTCGACTTCGAGGCCGAAATCTCCGGTCCGAAGTTTACTGAACCACTGGCGAACAGTGCCTTCTCGAACACTATTAGGCCCCCACACGTGATTGATTTGTCGAGCGGTCTCGGTTGGGGATTTTCTCAGCCCATGCAAAATCAATCGAGACTGAAATGCAACGCTTCAGGCGGAGACATGGCGCAATCTTGACTATTCGCACGCCTAGGAAATCTTGTTATCCTACGATTTCCCACGAGTCTCAAATGTCTTGAAAAGCTTCACTAGCAGCAATGTTAGAACCTTTCAAACAGTGCCTGCATTTTTGAGGATACCTTACATTTTTTGCGAGCGAAGTGTTTTTAGGTTTTAAACCTTACAAGAAGCACGAATCAATCGAGGCGGCCACTTTCTGAAGAACTTATAACAAGTATTCAAGCGAAACACAATCAGTCGAGTGTGAAATGCAAACTGTTAGACGGGTGCACGGCACATTCCATGCCGCACATATGTCGAAAAATTTCTTCAATTTCTCGAAAAATTTTTCTATTTCCTCGAGCTTTTATATTAGTTTTTAACTTCTTCAGTAGCTTTACAGTGAGCAAATTTATCACCTTTCAAACAGTGTATATATTTTTGGGGACACCCTGCATTTTAAGGTCAGCGTTACATGTACGCAGCGCATTAAATAAATGTAGGTCCGATCATATGTCCTAGATGGCGGTTTTGTAGTGGCTATAAAAAGAGAGTTTATTATTATATTTAAGGCCTAGATCACTGACATCACTGGGAAAACCACGCTTTTTCGATCCAACTCTATAATCAGTAGAGATCAGTACGAACATCCATATAACCGATACTTAGAACCATAGTTTTCCTGGCTGATAAGAACAAACTCCTGCTTCTCATCGTCAGACCGGCTGCACAATATACTTGTGTCCTTTCAAAATTTTTTCGAATAAACGAATAATCGAATATATTCGGTTTTATGAAAAACCGAATGTTCAAATAATGATTACATTCGAATTTTGGCACTCATCGAATATTCGAATTTATTCAAATATTCGTTCGAAATCATTCGATTCGGTCCGAAGTATACTGCACACCTGATCAGTTGCGTTTTGAAAAGCCAATGAATCAGAGTAGTTTTCTCAGAGATCAGTGGCTCGAAGCGCTGCCGCAGAAGGCCTCGGCTAGGATATCCTATTCAGGTAATTTTGTCCACGTAATGTCTACGATTCAGGCGATCGCTGAAGTGGATCTGACGGGACGCACCATTCTGATCACCGGCACCACGTCCGGAATCGGCATCGAGACGGCGAGAGCGTTCGCTCTGAAGGGTGCACACGTGGTCATGGCGAATCGGAACATCGCGCAGGCCGAGGCGCTGAAGAAGCGGATACTCGATGAGAAGGTGCTGTACAGGCGAGAGCTGCTTGGAGGTAGCATGCAGTAGATTTTTTGGATCTATCCTAGTCGGGGGGGGGGGGAGGGAGGGCACATAACTAAAATATGAATTGAGACCTACTGAGCGGTTCTTAGAGGACGAGATAGAGCGTAAAAGAAACAAAAAACGATCGAACAAACAAAAAATAAAATCGCCGCGGTTTTACCCGTCTCAGCGGGCAACTGGCGACGCAATGGAGGCATGCCGCGTGGTGACCACCGCCTGACATGTTGTAACCAGGATCTGACATGGTGAGGAGGGCACGTAACTTTGCCTGCTTACAACCGCGGCGAAAACAAATGTAATTTTTCAGTTTTTTCTTCATGAATTTTCCTGGTTTAGGTCCTATCTTCTTCTGTAGGAGGCGGTCGGCACGTCTGAGGTCAATTTCTCATATATTTTTTAATAAAGAAAATTCAAAGCGTAATGAATAAAGTTACACATTTTCCTTTTTCAAAAAGGTTCGTTTCGCCACCTATCTTCAGATGAACCTTTTTATTATAACACCTTCCCAGTGGCTCCATTTTAGTTATGTGCTTTCCCCCGACTAGGATAGATCCGATTTTTTATTTTCACTTACTGGTTGCGGCTTCGCTCCAGTAATCCTGCTATGTACGCAACATTTCCATGTCCAAGTGGACACTTTTCAAATTAAATTGAACATCTTCCAAATCAAAACGAGCCTCTTACAGTATAAACCTGAAGCTTAAAATAATTTCTGCTAAAAACTTCGTGCAAAATTTCTGCCTTTTAAGGAGAAATAACCAATTAGATCTTGAAACTTCCTCGCCTCAGAGAGAAGTTTGTTCCTCACTGGCTTTTGTAAGACACTGCTGATGTGACACGCGCTTGTGTTTCACTTGTTTCACAGTTCTGTACCATAGCTGTTGACTAAAAGAGAAATATTAAATATAGTGCTTTTAATTTAATAATTTATAAGACTTTTTATTCTCAGAGAAATGATATGGTGCAGATATGAATAGCTGAAAACTAGCACATATGAAGGCGCAATTAGAGAGCCTCCGTTTCTTGTAAGCATTGGTCTAAAATTGCCTCCTGTGATCATGTGAAGGCGTAATAACAACAAACTAAAAGCTGCAAAAATACTGGCAGCGCTCCGACTCGAAATGAAAAGCGCGCCGGCGTGTTCCCATGAAGCCGCAGTCCTACCGAATTCGCCACCGTGGCACATCCCGTAGGGTGTCTTCACCCCTCTTTTTCAGGTCTTTGAAAAAGCGTTCAGCAAAAAGTGACTGTGGTTCTGGACTCCGCTCACAGTGCCCTACATCTTAACAAAATAGCATCGCAAAGGCTCACCATGAGTTGGAAACCTTTCCTTGTAAGTTTCACCGGCCAGTCTCTTTTAGGAGATCCATTTAGCAAATTTGATCAGCACTTTTGTAATCAGCGTTTCAAGACCTTCCACATGGAGTAGATTCCTTCCCAAAGTTTCATGGGAAGCTGATAGCATTCCCTTGTCAGACGTTCAACCTTCAATTCCCTCGGAAAGAGTGAAGGAGATTCGAACGGGCCTTAGCTATTTGATCCTTTATGCATAGTAGCATGACAAGGTTGCATAGGCTCGTCAGCAATGTGCAACATTCTCTCATTCTTATTCTTGTCGTTTTGCTCTTTTCCGTTTACCCTTGTTAAATAAATGAATTTATGCAAAGAAATCGAGTCTCGGCGTTCCTTTTCCACTTTTAATAAATGCTCTTACAGCCGGACGCTCAAATCGACATGATAATGTGCGACCTCAGCTCGCTACAGTCGGTTCAAGCAGCTGCCAACGAATTCAAGGAACAGCATTGGTTGGTGGAGTCAACACCAATACATACGACGCAGTTCCCTTCTCATTCAGTCAAGGCTGGAGGAAAATCTGTGAAATTAGCTGGCTGTGGCTTTTCTATCGACAATACTTGCCTGGTATAGAGTCTGCTCATTAGCCGTCATACAGGGTGGCTCCCAATTATTTGCGCGAAATTCAAACCGCTACTGTGTTTTTGAAAATGGCTGGAGATAAATTATTAGGATTTTTCTAGAATGGGGGAAGTATGTACAAAAACCAAGCAAGGTGATACACTCAATACTCTCGACAAGAAATCTTCACCACATCGTTCCACCATCGCTCATCTCGCCAATGAAGGACATTCTGCAGCAGAGATCGCTCGACGACTTCAAATTTCTGCCAGAACAGTCCAACACATTGTGAAACAGTACAGAGAGGGAGGAACGGAAGGCAGACCACGTACTGTGAACACTATCCGCCTTCGGAAGGCTATCAAAAAGAGAATCGACCGGAACAATGGAGTTAGCATGAATAGAATGGCCGTAGACCTTGAGGTTTCCCGCAGAACAATACAGCAGATCGTCAAACAGGATCTTGGGCTTCGCAGTTATCGTCTTTATCGCGGACAAGCCCTTACGGAAGGTGCAGATTAGATTGGAAAAATCTAAGTTGTTGCTAAAGAAGATCCAGAGGGCCGCTTGTCCAACGTCATCTGGACGGACGAGAAGAGTTTTACCATTGAAGTGGCACACAGCTCACAGAATCAGCGTCAGTTGCTGCCGCCATCCAGAAACAGGTTTTCTCAATGTCGTGTTCTCAACAGTACTCTTCTTCCGAAATCTATAATGGTATGGGCTGGCATTACCCTGGACAAGAAGACACCTTTGGTTTATGTCGACCGTTCAGTGAAAATCAACGTTGAAGACTACCAAGAGAAGATCCTGCGCGATGTTCTTCTCCCCTGGGTTGCTGAAAATTTTGTCAGTGGTCAATGCGTGCTCCAACAGGACTGGGCACCTGCTCATTCTGCGAGATCCACACTGGCATTCTGCGAGAGTCACTTCCCTGACTACTGGACGAAGGACTTCTGGCCACCTAACTCGCCTGATCTGAATCCGATGGATTTCACTGTGTGAGGCTACTTGCAGCAGAAGGTCTCCTTGAAGAGTCACCAAAGTTTGAACGCCCTCAAAGCTTCACTTCAGAAGGCGTTTGACAATATCGGCGTCATCTTCCTGCGGCCCACAGTGATGTCGGTGAAGAAGAGACTGAATGCCTGTATTGCTGCAAAAGGAGCTCATTTCGAACATCGTCTCGAGTGAATTATTGTTGGCATTGCTCTGTATAGAAGCTTTATCAGATTATATAACTGTTGTTTTTTGTTGAAGTTATTAGTAATAAACTACGCGCAAATAATTAGGAGCCACCCTGTATACACTTTCTGTGGCCTACATGGCAGACGGTGGTATACAGTTGCATGGCAGCTAATCATGAATATTCTATGCACCGAACATATAAGATGTCTCTGAGTGGCAGTCCGTTGGATCGCCTTCCATTTTTTAATATTGGGCACAATAGTGACTAGTATCGAAGAGCGGGTGCTTTTGATTTGAGTACGGAACATCCATCCTCTCCCACACGTGTGGTCTGCAGTCCCCAATAAACGCCGACAATTGGTAAAAGAAAATCTGCAGATTAGCATTGATTCCATGGATGGACTTGTGGAAAGAGACGGTGTTATACGCCCGCCTACACCGTGCATTAAGTAATAATCTGGTTATCCAGCCTCTGGTCATGACCCGAAATCAATTCATTTCGCATATTTATCTGCGATAATCCACTATGCACGGAACGACAAGCCGCAACATAACTCGGCACAAGAGAAAACATGTCGACAACACATAACGGGAGATCGTGGTCGATGGAAGGAGTCGGAGCACCGCGATGAAGGGACTGGCCGGGTCCCTGGGTGCAGCCGCGCGTCCCTCAACCGTCCGGGTGGCAGTCCTCGAGAGTCCTTTGTCCTCGCTTATATAGGTCCGTCCTCCTCAGTTCCGTGCCTGAAACAAAGAAGTGCAAAGGGCCGCGACGTTTCGAAAGAGATGGCCAGCAAGGAGAGAGGCAACACGGGAGTAAAATGGCAAAACGGAACTCACCACACCGATTTCTCCTTCGTCCCTTACAATTAGGCGAAATTTACAGTTCAGTTGCAGACTGGAGCGGCGTGCGAAGTATAAATCCCGCCTTACTCATTTCATTCCACTTGACTTTACTGTTTTCGCACTTATGCTTTCCTCTTCAGTCTATAGCATAAGTGTGTAGCATACATAGCATAAGTACTACATCTTATTTATTTATTTATTTATTCAAGCGCGAACATGATTCACGCATAGAAATGCAACGCAAACAAAAATAAGGACAAAGCGCTACTGCACGTTAGTCAGCTATAATCACACTTAAAGACATCAACAAGCAATAGCCCTACGGGGGCAGACATTACACCAACATCGCGCGAACCCCCCTGGCGTCGCGCACGGTGGGTGACGAAGTGGGACGAGTTGTCGCTGCTTTCGACAGGGACGGCTTAGACATCATGTATCGTTCCTAGTTTTCCAAAACAATCGTCTTCATTTAACAACACATCACTATCGTATTCAAGTAGCAATGACATCCAAATTGGTTAGGAGAAGCAATAAATAGTCTACATAAGAAAGTGAACGGAAAGATCATCTTTACAGTACGACAATCGCTACGCTTCTTTTTTTACCGGTTAGTACCACACTCTACAACAGCGCCGCATTAGCGAAATGCATAACCAAGGGCTTGAATATTGAACCACTAGAACGCGACGAAGGGCTGTCTCTACAACTGCTGAACATAATTGAAAGAACAAGATAAGTAAATAATTAAACGGCCACCTCTGAAAAACAATCAACATGGTCCTAAGTCTGGTATCCAAAGAGGCACGGTTTATAGACTCGAGCTGTCGAGTCGTAACCTTCTTACCTTCTGACCTTCTCAATAACCCTCTGAGAAAAATAGTACCCATCAAGAGATTCTGACGCCACCTATAGAGCATTGGAACTTAAGCATATCCGTATCACACTTTTAGTTGTACTTTAATGCACTATACAGCACATAAAACTTCACAGTACCTTGGACAGCAAGCCGGCTACGGTCACAGTTATGGGGAGCTAGAACTAGCCTCTGATGTGCGAGAACACGTTAAAAAACTAGTCGAGAAATTTAAACATTGGCTAAAGAATTCCGTGCTCCGCGGCTAACCTGCGTCACCGAGCGCACGTCCACGTTTCAGCGCCGCGACGTCGCATGCGGCTGGCGCGCGACGTCGCGTTGGAGTTACGTCCTGGAACTATAGCCCTACTCCAAACATGTACGGACATAGTCATAATGTCGTCGTATCTACCAAGGAGCAAGTTTCCATGAGGGTTCTATAAGTTAAGAAATCTGTTCTAAGTCTTCACTTTGCAACTAGTACACTTAGTTTGAGCTTTTCTCTTACGGATCTCGTCAGTTCCCCGTCTGCGAATTCTTCTGTGTCGTTACATGCTTACTCACTTATCTTTAGGCCTCTTCATGTGCTTGTGCTGAACGCAGGCGTGTTCTGTCCGTCACAGAAGACCACCATCGACGGTTTGGAGACGACGTTTGGCGTGAATCATGTGGCGCATCAGTATCTCGTCCGCGAACTTCTGCCACTGTTAAGGCAATTTCACGCGAGAATCGTCGTCGTCTCTTCATATTTACACAACCTTACTGGGGTGCGTTACCGATTTATTTATTTCAGTCCTGATGGGTCGGTTGCAGTCACTTGTCCATGAACAAAAGATCAGACAAAATGGTGCAATGCTTTTTATTTAGCATTCTCAAGTCACACTGGACAACAAAATCGACATTTTCAACTCAAATTAGACACTTTTTGAACCATACTGGACGCTTTTGAAATCAAATCGGACGTCGTTTAAATCAAAAATTCGTCTTTCGGATTAAAATATACGTTTTCTGATAAGGTCAAAATACAGGGTGTGACAAAAATAGTAAGCACTGTTTGAA
This sequence comes from Heligmosomoides polygyrus polygyrus, assembly GCA_947396885.1. Taxonomy (NCBI): domain Eukaryota; kingdom Metazoa; phylum Nematoda; class Chromadorea; order Rhabditida; family Heligmosomidae; genus Heligmosomoides; species Heligmosomoides polygyrus. The sequence continues at coordinate 96,868,660 of OX377202.1, read as the reverse complement.
AAGTGATAACTTTGCTCACAGTAAAACTACAGAAGAAGTTAAGACTCATATAAAAGCTTTAAAAAATAGAAAATTTCTGACATATGAGCGGTATGGATTGCGCCATGCTCTCGTCTGAAATCTAGTATTTTACTCTCTATTGATTATGTTTCACATGAGTGCTTGTTATAATTTCTCCTTAAAGGGACCGTATCGATTGATTTGTGCTTTTTTTAAAGGTTAGAACTTAAAAACACACTACGCTTTGCAAAAAATGCAGGTACTATTTGAAAGGTTCTAACAATGCTGCTAACGAAACTTTGGAAAATGTTTGAGACTCATATGAAGGCACAGGGTAACGAGATTTCTGTGGCATGCAAATGGTCAAGATTGCGCCATGCCCCTGCCCGAAACCTTGCATTTCAGACTCGATTGATTGTGCATGGGTGACGGAGTGGGTGGTGCTTCGGAGAAGTAGTCGCTGAATCGCGTCTGCACCTCGATGATGTTTCCGAACTTCCAATAGCACGTCAGGATAAACTTCTTTTCCTCGAAGGAAAGCCTAGAACCGGGCACGACTCTTGTTATGGGCTCAGATATGTAGAAGGCGTTATTAGAGCAATAACCAGATCGATAAATTGTGCAATCAATAAACTCACATGTCACGTGTCTCTCTCGTGATTGTGATATCCTAAACGTTAAAAGAAGCACAGCGCCACAGGTTAGTGTGGCCAAGTAGTAACAAGACTATAACAGGAATTCAGCCCACGCACAATCAACCGAGTCTAAAATGTACGCTTCAGGCGAATGCATGGCGCGATCTCGACCATTTGAACGTCACAGAATCTTTGCTATCCTGTGCTTTCTTATGAGTCTCGAACAGCTCCGAAAACTGCATTGGCAGCAATGTTAGAACCTTTCGAATAGAACCTGCATTTTTTTAGAACACTCTGCATTTTTTGTAGGACATAAAGACATAATGTGTTTTAAAGTTTGAACCTTAAAAGAAGCACAAATTAATCAGTAATCAGTAGGTCTATTTAGGGAGAAATTACAACAAGTATTCAAGTAAAACACAATCAATCAAGTGCAAAATGCAAGAATTCAGACGAGTGCATGGCGCATCCCATACCATATTCATATGTCTGAAAATTTCAATTTTCTTAAGCTTTCAGATGAGCCTTTAACTTCTTCAGTACCTTTCCTGTGAGCAAAGTTATCACCTTTCAAACAGTGCTTACAGTTTTTTTGGGAACCCTGTATATTTTCGATTAAAAAAATCGGTGATGCCACGAAAGTGGGCAGATTGGAAGGGAGAAGCGCGCCAGCCAATCATAACCAACCAGAGCTCCGACCAAACACACACCATCGAATCAGGGTACTGACCAATACACACGCTCTCTGAATGGCATGCTCATTCGATACGGCAAAGAATTTGAATTTATAGTTCAGCTGCACCAAAAATTTGATCACAGTTAATTCTTATAGGAAAAATAATGATTCAAAGCTTATCTTAAAGTGCAGAAGATCAGCGATTTTTGAGAATATGATGAGGCAGAAGAGTTCGCCGCATTTGATATTCCAGTACGACGCGATTTTCATTTAATTAACTAACTATAACTGTTCTTAAAGATAAGATAAAGGACGGCGTTATTCAATCCCCTTTGGGATGCGCCACACATTCTACTTCTACAGAATGTCGTGGAGGCGAGTTGAATGCGTATTTGGCCATACAATGACTTGCGGTGGCGAGCCGATGAACAAGTCAGCGCTCTATCCTTCCCAGACAAGTATGGGACCAATTCACCGACCCAGGAGGGATGGAAGGCTTGGTTGGCCTGGGCGGAAAATCCGAACCAGGAACCTGGTACCGGGTGCAGACGACAGCCGGCGCCTCCTTCGATCGCGCTCCGCGCGCCCTAACTGTTCTTGTTGCACCGTAAACTAACCGCGCTTCTAGGCAAACGGAATTTTTATTATCAATCGAAGGAAGATGGCATCGCTCTAGTCGAGTATATAGCGCAATCACTTCTTTTAATGTACTCAAAAACTGTTGCTTTCTCACATTCAAAATAAGCTTTATCTATTCTTTTTCAGAGAAAAATAAAATTTCATAATGCTTCAAACACGACGTTCACGTTTTTAGGGCAGAAGAATTGTAAATTTTTAAATAAACTCATAATTTTTTTAAATCGAGCATTTATTTTGCCCTTTTTGAGAGTGTCTGCTTTAATCTGGAAGACACTCGTTTTGAAGAAGAGGTCTTGTCGCGAAGGTGGGCAGCATTGCGACGTCGGAATGTGCCGGCTAGTAGGGTCATGCCATTCAGAGAGGGCTATACGGTTAGCGCCATGATTGACTGGCGTGTGTTCGGTCGGTGGTCGGCGGTTGATTTTGATTTGCTGGCGAACTCCTACCTCCCAATGCTGTCCAACTTCACGACATGAATCTTGAAAAATGTTCAGCTTGGTCTCAGAAGTGTCCAGTTTGACCCAAAAATGGTAAAAAAACTATCTGCGTTCTGACTAATGCCTCGTAGTGGGGGAACAGTACGATTCAAAATGTGGTCATTTGCAGCTGAAAGCGGAAATGAGCGTGGATGAGAAGATAGCGAAACTGTGTCCTAATGAGGATAGCAACGAATTAGGCTACAGGTGGGCAAATCTACGCATATCCCCTGTTTAGAACAGCTCAAAAATGCACACATAAGGTTCTATGGCGTAGCATTTTTGGCAGCTCGCAACGTCTACTGTTTAGGCTCTACGCGTATTCAAAGCTGTGTAACGTCCTTATGGCGATGAAGCTTCACCGCGACGAGAACAAGAACGGAATTTCGGTGTACGTCCTCCATCCGGGATCGATTGGAACAGGTTTGGCCTCATTGCCATAAAATCGATAATTTGATCAGTATCGATTGATAGCGACCGATACTTCAAAAACTAACTCCAGATTCGTGTTCAGCGACCACGACTGCCCCAGAGCTAAAGTTTCGGGTCGCCATCAATCGTTGAGTATCGCCAAGACGCAGTGCCCCCACTCCAGTTGTGACGGAAGGACGGAAACACACACACACATACATACACACACTCTACTCCTTTATAGATAGTAGGATAAGGCCTACTCAGAATCAGGTCTATCCTAGTCGGAGGGGCATCGCTAGAGAAGCTAAACGAGCTAAATGTGAGCAGTGTAGCCTTTCCCTGCTAGGATGCTGCAAAGGAAAGGTCCTCTCGTAGGCGAGCTCACGGTGTTGTTTTTGTAAACTAAAGAATTAGTTGCTTTCAATTTTTTCCGCCGTTGTCGGACACTTAGTGTGGAGTACTTCCACCCAACATGATAGTTTTTCCATAGCCTGCAAGCTAAGCGTAATTGTCAGCAACCATCCCACAAATATCACTGTAGAAATAATCGATATTTTGATAAGTGAAATTTTTAGACATCATGAGAACTTGGGGAATCCTGGGCAAGCTATGGAACCTACTAGCAAAGCCGTTTACCAAGTCATTATCGCAAGGGGCTGCCACGACCGTCTACTGCGCAGCATCAGCGGAAGTCCTCGATGTGAGCACCGGCGTTAAGAAGTTTTTTTTAAACTACAGGAACTAGTTCCGTTGATTTCAGGTAAGTGGTAAGTACTGGGAGTCGTGCTGGGACGATGAGAAGGGCCTCGATAGGCCGCTCGCTCATGACGACCTGCTTCAAGAAGCGCTCTGGGAGGAGACGAACAAGATACTGGACAAGTTCGAGTCCAGCCGGACGCCGAATACGACTGTCTCTGACGCCTAGGGAACACGTGTAGTGAAGCTCTCTCTATTTACCATAAGATATACTCCTTCCTCGTCAGTCGCAGAAGCCAGCTCACCAACCCCTCAAATCATGCCCTCATACCCCTGTTACAGTTCTTTTGAAGAAACACGTCTGTGCTCCTCTGAATTCCCACCGGTAACATCAAAATATCGCCTTGTTTCTCGTAGCTTCATCGTTTACTGTGAACATACTAGCACTACTTCCCGCTGCTTGCCCATCACACAGTCCTGAATTTAGCAGTCTACGTACATCGATCGACTCGTGAAGTAGTGGATCTATCGCGATTCCCACTTTTGTACTCCGTTCTGATTTAATATCACCATGATAATCAAATCCCCCATAACTTGGGCGAAAATGGGCCGGAAGTTGAGTTTTCCTTCGTAATTTTTGACCCAATACCAATGTTTGTAAACTTTCTTAACCTGCTTTTCAGCAAAATTTCACAAGTTCTCTCGTATTTGTGTTTATTGTTTATTTGAATGTATAGTAATAAACTAGAACGCCAACTCCCGTGTCGTAATCTGTGTCACCAATTTGTTCGCTGATGGTGCAAATAAGGACCGACTATACTCAAGATTTGGTGTTTCTCCAGCGAGCGGTTCATTTCAATTGACCAGAATAATATTAGGATGTATTATATTAGGATGTGCAGAAAATTTTGCCATAATTTGAGTGTCTTCCGTTGAACGATGGTAGCGCGCTAATGCGCCAAGATGATGCCACGGTTTAAACACCGTATTAAGCTGAAGAGTCATTGTATTAGGTTGTCCCATAAGTCCCCGCCGTTTTTTTTCAGCGATTCACTGCAGATTTCGCCGGCGGTCTCTTGCATAGCGCTGCATAGCTTTCGAAAGAAAATGATTTGCTCTATCAGACCTGCATTGCATTTCTTTTTTCATCATGAACTTTATCAATTTTTAGGTCGTTGAAGTGAAAAGTGAAAAAGTGAAAAAGTAGCCATTTGCGCAATTGTTCTCTCGGCTTAGGTTTGTAATTTTTTGCGCAGTTTTTTATAGCACTTGCAAGACAATGTTCTGTACTACAAGAATATGTGTTGGTCCTATTTTCTCACTTGTCCTTTATTGATTTTTAGGCCATCAAATTGGGAATTCCGACTATTGCGTCCGAATTTTCACCAAAACTCCGGTTCTGTGGTTGGACTTTTTTGCTTGGTGTTATATGTCGTTTGGAAGAGGATGTCTTGCTTAGTAAGAATTTGTGTCGCGTTTATTGGCTCACGCTGATTTCTGTCGAATATCAACAACTGAAGAAGGAGAAGGAGTTGGTGGTGAAGACGATTTTTCTCTTTTTGGCATTTTGTTGATATTCAGTAGAAATCAACGAATGCGACATATATTCTTATAGAGCAAGACATTCTCCTTCGAATGGTATATAACACCAACCCAAAAAATCCAACCACAGAGCAGAAGCTGTCGGCAAAAATAACCACCCTCCTTCGGACGTCCCAATTTGATGACCTAAAAATCAATAAAGGACAAATGAGTAAATAGCAGTAACACATATTCTTGTAGCACAAAACATTATCTTCGAAATGTTATAAAAAACTGCGCAAGAAATTGCAAACCTAAGCGGAGAGAACAAGTGCGCAAATGGCTACTTTTTCACTTTTTCACTTTTCACTTCAACGACCAAAAAATTAACAAAATTCATGATGAAAAAAGAAATGCAATACAGGTTCTGATAGAGCAAATTATTTTCTTTCGAAAGCTGTGCAGCGCTATGCAAGAGACCGCCGGCGAAATCTGCACTGAATCGTTGAAAAAAACGGCGAAGACTTGTGGGACAACCTAATATATAAGCTCCAGCCAATCATTTTTTTGAAACGTCGCTATCGCTGAATACCCTTCTACGAACCGTGTCGCATAGCCACACTATCGCCGTCTATTGCTTCATTGCTATCGCTCTGGCCGCTGTGCAGCTCAAGCTCAACGTGAGTTGGTGTCGTCGATAGGCAGCCATGCCCCCTCCTACACTGCCTGCCAGATGGTACAAGCGATTGGATGAGGGCAACTTTTAATTAGAGGAATCCTCTCGCTGTGGTCGTCGGCACTCTTCAAAAGCCAGTGCTGTTATGGCATGCGTGTAGAGTAGTTCAGCACGTTTAAGGGAAATGAGCAAGGCTACAAGTGCTCCTTCTTCGACTGTTCGGCACACTCTCGCTAGAGGAGGGTACCGAGCGAAGCGTCCTGGAACCATAGGAACCCTTACCGTTGTGCAACGTCGTAGGCGAGTGGAGGTGTGTCGGGATCTTCTCAATCGTGAGTGAGCGACGGCGCGGATCAAGTTCATTATTGCGCAGGATGAAAATTGATATCGTGCGGGAATCAGAGCATTGCAAGAAGGAGCAGATCTAATTCTTCTTTTCCTCAGATGGTTGTCTTTACTATGACGTCCTGCCTGAGGGCCTGACTGTGACCGCTGAGATGTTTTGTACACAAGCGCGAGAGATGGTTGCCCAGATCCCTCATTCTGTGTTACGGCGTGGAAAACTACATGAACAACGGGAGACCCCACCATGCGAAGGCAGCACAGGCTGGGTATCATTCGGCTACCACACCCGCCGTACTCTCCTGCCCCTGTGATTATCATGCCTTCAGGAGCGTCCAAGCTTTCTCCACAGGCGAGAGCTTCAACGATCGTAACGATGTCAATCGCGCGGTGAAGGATTGGATCGCTTCACGTTCCTCATCGTTCTGGAGAGAAAGAAGCTGCTCTACCTGATCGTTGGAGGAGGTTCGTGGCTACAGATGGCGACTACTGCAAATAGTGATCCTTCGCTTCTCTTGTTGTTATTACTTGTTGAACGAAATCACTCAATTCTTGCAAAACTTTCTGCGCACCCTAATTGAACAGTAGCTAGCAATTGAGAAGGCACACTGTCTGCTAGTCGAACCTAGAAACCGTGTTCGAAGGTAGAAAAGCAGCATCGGTGGTCAATCCAAAAAAAGGATGCTGATTAAGTAGAAAGCAAACTAAGAGAAGGTGAAAGGGTGATTGAACAAGATATTGTCCGTTTCGACCCTAACCCTTAGACGGACAATAACAAAAATAAACGAAATATAAAGTCAGTCCCGGGTCTCCTCAGTAAGGAAGACTGACTTTATCAGTATGTGTTAAGGAACTAACCTGTGTTTTAGGATATGATCCACTAAAACCTTCAGAGAAGTCCATGCACCACAACAGATAAATCACTAATACTAGAAATCACCAATTAGTACAACCTGCAAACAACTACCAAGTTGCGCGTCAAAGTAACACCAATCACCGTTGAAAACTCGACGAAAACGAACGCAACTGCGAAAACTAAACTGTGAGGCAAACAACTAACAAAGGCGCAAAGCAAATAATGAGCGTTAACTGGAGCGTTGGCCTTAAATCGTCTCAGCGAACGTTCCAGAGACTCAACACTCCTTCCCAAATCAATCGAAACAGGCGAGACAGTGGGCCGTGCAGCAATCCCGCGAACAATACGCCCCACACCACACATCGCCTCCCCGGCGCCCAGTTGCGACAAGGCTGGAATGGCCAGAAACTCCACCACTCCATCCAAATTAATCGTAATAGGCGAGACAGTGGGCCGTGAAGCAAACCAGCAAACAATACGCCCCACACTGCACACCGTCTCCCTGGTGCCTAGTTGTGACAAGGCTGGAATGGCCAGAGACTAAACCAATCCCTCCAAATCAATCGAAATAGGCGAGACAGTGGGCTGGGAAGCGAACCCGCGTACAATACGCCCCACACTTCACTCCGTCTTCACGGCGCCTAGTTGCGTCAACTCAGAAATGGCGCAGTGTGCTGCGCATAAGCTTAGGAACTCCAAAAGAGACATTAGAGGCCACACAAGGCACTAATATAGTTGTGAGTTCTTAAGGAGGTGCCAGCACATTCTTATTTGCACTGTTGAGCCTGCTAAATAAAGGCAGAGTGTACAATGGGTAAAAGCACTGCATCAAACGTTAGCTAAACAATAAGGCCCCTGGACCGGAGTGCCTGCCTTTAACACACACCGTGTAACAGTCGGGAGACAGAGACTTGTAGCTAGGTATGTGTAACATATTGTAGAGTTGTGAAACGGTCACCATTTGGTGAATTTAAACCTGGTGTATTTTTAATCTAATTTAAATTTGCCTTTATGTAAATTAAGGTTATACTTGTATATTATGAATTTGTTTCTATTAATGCATTTAGATAGAGAGTGGTCAAAATCTTTAGGGGTATATCCATTGTCTATTAATATTGAGTAAAGCATCCTTAACTTAGTTGTAAAGTCTTGTAACAGACTGCAGGTACGTGCTATTCGTAACATTTCTGTATTGATTGTCGCTTGTTTAGTTCTATCACTGACATATGAACTTGAATTAGGAAGCCTGAGAACCTTAAAATTGTAGTCATCAGTTTTATTATACATACTTGTAAATATTTTGTCATTATGTACCCATATGTTTAGATCTAGATAACAACATTTTAATTCATTCCTATGTGTTATTTCCAGTGATAATATGTTTTTATAAACCCTATTCAACATATCAGCAATGACATTATCATGTGCATTATGTATTATCAACAGGTCATCCATATACCTAAATGGTTTAAACAGTATGTTATAAATGTAATTATTAATGGAATATTCGTATTCAAAATATGACATTGTGAGATCGGCTAATAGGGGACTAAAGTTACCTCCTTGTGGTACTCCTATTTTTTGTTTGAATGTTATACCTGCAAATTGACAAAAACTATTGTTAAGCAAGAAGTCGACTAAGTAGATTAGATCTTGCTTTGTGTAATATTTAAATTTACTATTTTCACATTTGTCTGTGTAAAATATTTTATCAGTAAATTCATTAACAGCTAAGTATTTTTTGTTAGCGTTATTGTAACATAGTTTGACAACCTCACTAATGTTACTAATAATGCATTTGTGTGGAATGTTGGTGAACATATTGGTGAAGTCTGCAGAATAGACCTTGAGTGATTTTTCTCGTATATTATAAAGTTGTTCGCTTATATTGATGTCGTCAATAGACCAATAACCTATAAAATTAGCATTTCTAGATTTAATTGCTTCGTTATATTTTCTGAAATGTTTTTTGATGAACTTGAAAATTCTATTTAACTCTATTGCAATGGGCTTAACCGAGCTATTATACGCACCAGTGATAAATCTAAATTTAATAGGATTCTTATGTAGTTTAGGTAAACAGTAAATGTATGGTATTACTGCTTCTTTTGTTTTAAAACCATTTATTGCACAAGTATTATTATGATATTCCAGTAATTTAGAGACGTTAATATTATTGCATAATTCGTATGTGTCATTACTATTTGTGTTGTTCTCTTTTGTAAATATTCCCATTTCTTTCACTATAATATTAATATACAATTTTTTGCATATGATACCATAATTATTACTTGCTTTATCTAAAGGGCATATTATGAAATGTTGGTGTATGTAATCTAGATACTTACGATTGTACGTGTAATAGTTATCCTCGTAAATGCAATGCTGTTTGAGAATTGTATGTGTCTTTTTCTTAAATGATTCTTTTAAGTATTTTCTAATTATCTCAGTCTTATGGTTGTCGAGTTTGTAATTACATTTAAGTTTGGTTGCCACTTTGTTAGTTGTTTCATCTATCCAGTTTATAATATCTTGGTCTTGCACTTTTTTAGGTACTCTGAATTTTGTACCTTTAGCCATCAACTGGCGTAGTCCTCTGTCTCTAATTAAGTCTAAGTTACCAGTTATTACATGTCCAGAATTTTTGTCTGTATTTGATGTATTCTGTATTATTGCATAGACAAGATAACTCTTCAAAAGCAAAGGCTTGTTCTTTGGTTAATATTTTTAAACTTTTATTATAGTTATATATATTTTTAGAAATAGGTTTATCGTAAGTGTATACCATAAGACATTTTGTGTATTCGTTGGCATTAATGACATTTTTAATAACAGTACTGTTTATGATATTGTTGAAATTAACTCTATCAAGAAATTTGTGTATATACTTTGTGCTAATTATGAGGTGTTTTTTGTTGTTCAATGTGTCTTTTTTGTTGTAATTATAGCTGCATAGTAAAGCCAATAATCTGAGTTTTTTGGTTAGTTCTAAATCATTTAGAGCGTATGCATCGAAGCTTAGCTTTATAAGTTTATGAATGTTCTTTTTATTCAGAGTTCTGATATATCTATACAATTCAAATGTGCTTGTGTAGTTATATTTGATATTATTAATTACATTATTAATGTCTGTTGGACTCTTATTCTTACGCTTTTTACCTCTTATCCTGTCTTTACGTATTATCGTTAAGCTGTAGTAAGGATGATTAGCTTTGTATGTTAATGGATTATTTATGTTAGAGATATTGCCATAACCTTTAATATTGTCGTTTAAGCCCAATGGGTAAGCTGTGTTTAATAGTTTAATCCAAAACAATTCTTTATCTTCTAGAATATTTTTATCACTGTTCTCAGGTAGCGAGTCCAGAATTGTAACTTTTATATTACTTTCAAAACATGTAGAGGAAAAATGTTTGTATAGATAGTTATTAACACCCTGTTTGTTTATATGATAAAGATGCTCCTTAATTCTTTTATTAAGTGGCCTAGTTGTGAGCCCTACATATTGCATACCGCATTTTATGCATGTTATGCAGTAAATAACATTTTTACTTTTACAGCTACTATTATCACAGAGATTAGTATATATCTTTAACTTAGTAGTATTACTTGATATAAAACTATCTCTGTTCATTATACTACAAATTCTACAGTTTTGTTCACATTCTTTAATTTTTAAATTGTTACCAAATTCACATAAGACATAAGTTCCGTTGACCTTACTTTTGAAAAATTTGTTACAGAGATAATTATTATACTTATTAGATTGGGTTGTTTTTGCAGACCAAAATCTAAGCTTATGGCAGGTCTAAACCATAAGCAGAGGAAGGAAGCTTTTTGCAGGACTGCTGCAGGGCAGTGGCAAGCCCTATATTGAAAGTGTTAAGAAAGTGTGGAGAAAGAGTTAAGGCTTCTTTGGAGGCGTGGGAGCTATCCCTCCGTTGCCCACTCCCACTTTTATAAACCCCATCAAAAAAGCCCCTATTTTTTGAGAACAAGAGGTATGGCCCTCTTATCAAAGAATGCTTAATGTATTGATTAAGTAAACGGAATGAAGAAGAAATAAAAGTAATGTGTAGTGTTTGAATTAAGGAGGATGGGATAAAGAGGGGGTAAATGCCCCGGTTTATAAGTAAGGCAACTAAAGTAGGTGGTAACCTTAAATAAATAACTAAATGAATCTATTATTCGAATTATTTATGATCTAGAAGTATATCATATATCGGGTTCCGCATGGAATGAATACCGTACCAACGGGTGGTGCGAAATCATATATAAGTCTTCATAGGATGTTATGTGTACCACTTTGTCTTTTTGTTATACTACCAAGTTGTTGTTAGGTTATCTCTGTTTATAACCCGTGTAGCCCATATGATGTAAACATAGTAATTTAGGTGTAGTTATAAATAATTATAAATGATTTACATAAAATGATATAAAACTGTAGAATTTAGGTGAGAATGAGTGACAATCTTGAACAAGAACATATTAACCGTAAAGTCTTAATTGACTGGGTTCGCATAACTGGGTTGCCCATAACTAAGAAGAGCACCTACGACGACATCTTACAGAATTTTTCCAACAACATTATAGGGTGAGTTTTATGTAAGTATTAGTATATTAGTTACTAACTGTAAGCGTTAAGGTACCCAAAAGAACGTCCTCAGGCGTTTTCATGGCCGGTCCAAGCGGAAGTAACTAACGTGGGTCCAGCTATCCGTGTGAGTTATATTTAAATGTATATACGTATATATAATATATATACCCTTATACATATAATGTGTAATACCAATGCATATTAAACCTCCCTAAAAAAGGATTTAGGCACGCATGTCTTATGATTTTTGGAGGTTTTTCATGAAGAATGGTAGAAGAAACTTGAGGATTACAATAAAAAACAGGGTACCGAGATTCATATAACTCGCGAAAGAACCAGAAAGGTGCAAGACCAGGAGAAATTGGGGTGAGTGTAAAGATAACTGTTGCTTAGGATGAGACTAATTGTTATTTTTAGATTGTATATAAGACGAAAAGTGCGCGAGGCTTGTGTGCGTTCAAAGACATCAGGTGTGGACGTGTCTTTAGTGAAAGGATTTATCCGTATTCAGAACGAGCCTGTAAGTTTAGTTTGTATTAGATGTAAATGTAATAGTAACAATTTGTACTTATTTAAGCTAATGAGGCCTGTCGTCGCAGCGATAAGACTTGCTTTATCCATGCAAGACTGGATAGGCCCGAAATTAGAAGACATGTATACCGAGCAAGACAGGAAAGACTTAGAGGTAAATACCTGTACAAATATTAGATGTTATATTAGCTTACAGTAATATTTAGAGTGGAAAACTAGTATATGGTTCCCTAAAGTTACCAGGAGTGGACTTGTCGTCTAAACCTTCCACATCAAATGTTGCTAATGAAGTGAGTATATTGCTAAAAATATAGCTTAATAAGTTTAGATTTTAAATTTCTTTTTATAGGCCACTTCCGCAAATCAAGCACAAGAGGAATCGAGCGATCAAAATGTCTCTGTGTCCAATTTTTCTCAACAAAGTCAAAATGCTCCAAAGAGAAGAAAGTTCGAACCTTAATGTTTGCAGTTTATTCCCTATCCATTATCTAAGTTAAGTTTTATGTTTTGTTGTTTTATGAGTTTTAACTTTATGGAAGAAAGAAGTTTTAGCTTTTACAATGAAGTTTTGATCTGTAGTTGTACATTTACAAAAACAAGTTAATGTTATCAAACAATAAGAACCGTCAATTGGCGGACGACCAATCGGTCGAAAACAAGAGCCCAATCGGGCTATGAGGCCGAACCTCCACTACAATCAATAAATGAACATCGATAAAGGTAACTACTACCTAGTGGAGCCGGGTATCCCTCAGGACTTCCACTAGATAGCAGATATACAATTAAGTAGAAAGCAAACTAAGAGAAGGTGAAAGGGTGATTGAACAAGATATTGTCCGTTTCGACCCTAACCCTTAGACGGACAATAACAAAAATAAACGAAATATAAAGTCAGTCCCGGGTCTCCTCAGTAAGGAAGACTGACTTTATCAGTATGTATTAAGGAACTAACCTGTGTTTTAGGATATGATCCACTAAAACCTACAGAGAAGTCCATGCACCACAACAGATAAATCACTAATACTAGAAATCACCAATTAGTACAACCTGCAAACAACTACCAAGTTGCGCGTCAAAGTAACACCAATCACCGTTGAAAACTCGACGAAAACGAACGCAACTGCGAAAACTAAACTGTGAGGCAAACAACTAACAAAGGCGCAAAGCAAATAATGAGCGTTAACTGGAGCGTTGGCCTTAAATCGTCTCAGCGAACGTTCCAGAGACTCAACACTCCTTCCCAAATCAATCGAAACAGGCGAGACAGTGGGCCGTGCAGCGATGTTGGAGCTTTAGATTCCACCGTAAGCAGCAATATGTGGTCTTCCAAGCACTGCAGATTTTTCATTAAGAAGGCCAACTATCGTACTCATATCCTCTTCAGAGCTTTGAAATCTAATCTTCACGAGGTCTACGTGCGTTGAAGACTTATGTACGACCTATTGCGGAAAAACATCGGAATCCCATCCAACACAGAACACTCCAAACAATATCACGGGGAAAATCATAACGAGGTGTTTTTAAAAGTACTGCAATATTGTTCCAAGTGGCATCCAGCTACACCGAGAACTTTTTTTGGACTTCCTTCACTGAAAAGTAGAAGAAAAATTGCTGTTAAGAGTTCCAGTCGCGCATAGCGCAGTCAGAAGAGGTGTTCGCTGTTGCGTACACCCGACACTAGGTTCTTGGTTGGGATTCCAACCAAGGCGTTTGCCCTATCAGGGTTGAGGAATTGGAACCAGTCTTATCTAAAAAGGATAAAACACTGACTTGCCCGTTAACAGGACACCGCAAATCATCACAGGCCAAATACGCATCCAAATCGCCTCCGTGACATCCCGTAGAACTAAATATTTAGAATGCGTGGTGCATCCCTAAAGGGATTGAGTGACCCGTCCTTATTCCTCTATCAATATTGCCGCCTGGTTAGCAGGAAGTGCGGGTTCTAGTCCTAGAGTTCTAGTCCTTCGCTAGAGTTTTAATCGCATCAAAACCTCGTTCTAACTTCTAACTTCCTCTCGATGCCAGCCAATTGAGGCTTAAAGAAACTAACTGGAATAATTGCCGATATTATAATTAAAACTGGGACGATAAAGGCTACCTTGTCGAAGGTAAACGGATAAGCAACCTTCGCTTCGTCGACGATATTGTTTTCATCTCTACCAGCACGGCAGAAGTCGAGGAGATGCTGAACGAACTCAGCAGATATGAAGATTGGATTGGACATGAATATGTCCAAAAGGCGATTTATGGTCAACCAGTGGTGTGACACGGGACTCGTAAGGTTAAATGGAGTCGCTCCACAGCAGGTCGACTCCTACGTCTATCTGGGAAGAGAGCTGAACATGGATAACGACCTCTCTCCTGAAATCGCCCGCAGGAGACGCGCAGCATGAGCAGCCTTCAGTTCGATTCGCGAAGTCACCGATCAGGTCAAGGATTCCGGCCTCAGTGCCTCGATATTCAACTCCTCTGTATTGCATACGATGTGTGCGCGAAGGAAACCTGGCCCGACAACAAGGCAATCGCCAGAGCGATGCAAACTACGCACCGTGCACTGCAGAGATGTTCTCTGAGGACAAGCCTTCGTCAGCAATGGCAAGAAGGCCTGCGAAGCTCGGAGCCACGGGAGGAGTCGCAATTAGCAGACCCGCTGCAGTACATGAAGAAGTCCAAATATCGCTGGGCCGGACGACCGCCAACGCGATGAGCAGACTCATTCTCAAGATCTTTCAGAGAGCGAAGTCTGCCTCACTGGATGCAAGCAGCCAGAGATCGAGCGGTCTGAAAGAATTGTGGTCCCCGCTGAGAGGACCTCCTGCCGACAAATGACCATCAAATTATCAAAGTAAGTATTTATATACGGTGAGGGGAGCACTGCGTAATGCTTGAAATCAAGGATAATAAGCTAGCTATATAGCGCTATCCAATTTTCTGAAAGAACGAGTTTCTTTCCTTTGCACATGAAGAAGGAGTCGCAAATAAACAGCTTCAACCCTTCTAAAAGGAGTGTCCGAACCATCAACTCACCTAATAAAGAGATTCAAGTCATTTTCTTCTAGACTCGAGTAGATGCTGAAGGATAAGGGACAAAGCCAAACACCATGCAAAAGCAAAACAACGCAAAGGAGCATAAATTAAAGCTATTGTGAGTTAGAAAAAACAAAACAAGTACAAGAATCAACAAGAAAAACTACTAAGCTGCATCCTGAGAATGCCGGTCAGGAAGCTTTTCTATATTGTTTTATAGAGTTTGTTAGGGAGTGTTTCTTAGATCTATTCAAAAATTCGATAGAACTCTGACAAGGTCTGTAAGAGCTGAAAGATATGTAGGGTATTCTTTGCTAGATTGCGCATCACGCCAGATTCCCGTCAGACTCCTAGGGGCTTCAAGAGTTTCAATAAACATGCGCAGTCTTCGTGGTTGGGGGACACCGTCTGGTCGTGGACAAGCGGACTTATATCTGCCCTCTGAAGCCGTAAACTTTTGAAAATTTATGCCTTGATGGGCGCAATGTATCGATCAGATAGAGTTTAGTTTCCGCAGTATTACCTGTTGAACTGGTTAGTTAGGCATCGAACCCATAATTTTTTCGACAATGAGAATTAGGCCATGCGGTCTCCATAGTGACAGCGGCTAATTTCAGCTCGTCGACAGACAGACGAATAGACGAACAGACGGAATCCCAATTATAGGCAGTGCTGTCGAGTCACTATGCCAATGCAATTAATCATTGTGTTCTGGCATTTGGCCAGAATTGTCGGCTCTTTCTTCTGATCCTATGCCAGCGGGCTTACCTGCCAAATTATGATGGGGAATCTGCTGCGAGCGTTTGGACGGCGTGCGGGCGTGACCTCGCCTATGTCTAGTCATCTCGGTATACATTTCCTACCCTACCACTGACCACCGCTACATGTGCACAACGGTCGTGATATTAGGTTGCCCCATAAGTCCCCGCCGTTTTTTCAACGATTCATTGCGGATTCCGCCGGCGGTCTCTGCCATAGCGGTATACAGCTTTCGAAAGAGAATACTTTGCTCTATCTGAACTTGTATTTCGTTTTTTCATCCTGAATTTTGTCAATTTTTAGGTCGTTAAAGTGAAAAGTGGCCATCTGCGACAGTTCCTTCTCTCCGCTTAGGTTTTGAATTTTTCGCGCAGTTTTTCATAGCGTTTGAAAGACAATTTCTGTGCTACAAGAATAATTATTGGTCCTATTTGCTCATCTGTCCTTTATTGATTTTTAGGCCATCGAATTGTCGGAGGTGGCGACCCACGAATTGGCGGAGAAAAATTTAGAAACGTGCCGATATCGAAATTTGGGTGTCCAACTTCTTCCAATCGCAGCCACCGCAGTTCTTCAAGAAAGGCATCCATTCTTTACGAGAACGTTGGCAACATGTCATTGATTATAATGACGATTACCCCTTGTGTTAAGGTATGGTCATTCTTTTCTTATAGCGAAATTTATTTTTGAGCAAAAACGACATTTACAATCCGACAACTTACTAAAGTCTTCGCATCTCGTAGATGGATTGACTAACATCGTCCTCTATACTTGTACTTGTCCTCTGTCAAAAACTGATTTTGGATCGCTTAAAAGGTGTCAATTCTTTGTAGATCAAGCGACGTCCATTTTGATTTAGAATCTGTCGTGTTTGGTTGGAAAAGTGTCCACTTTAGCCTCCAGTCTGATTACAAAAATGTTGAACTTCATCTGAATATACAAAACTATTTTCGGAAGACCTTACATCCTACTATCTTGAATTGCTGACATCAATGATCACTCCTTATCTTTTTTTGCCTTGAAATCTCCTTTCTTTTTCATGAAAACCTTGACCTTGAGGGTCAGATGTTCTGAGCGAGTTCTCCCACGCATTTCGAGACTGTCTTCGAGCTAAATGAACAAACAGTAGCCAGCCGACAGGTTCATTAGGATCGGCGTGACGAGCACACAAGTCCAAACATAAACATCTGGTATCCACGTAGCGATCTTTGGACTACATTGCCGCGGAATGAATCATGGGCCTCTTTGTTTGCCCTCTTATCGGAAACGTCGGAGGAATGCGAACTGTCACGCGGGGCGTACTCTTTCGCTGGAGCGCACTATTTCCAAAAAGTTTCCCGTGCCGTTTCCACCTTTCCTTTCAATTCTTGTCTTGCTACTATACTGTCTTCTTCTTCTTTATTCCAGCTGTTAAGCGTCTGTCTTCCGCTTTGAATATCCCCTTAGGGGTCTTACCTGCGTCTACCTGAAATGGAATGGAAAGACAGACAAGAGTCAAATTTTATTATGTGCCGCTTTCACGTCAAACTGGACATTCTTCTAAGCTAGCCTAACTCTGTTGAGGTCGAAGCGAACTCTTCCAAATCGATATGAGCTCTTTCTACAATAAACTATTATGTTGTCTCACACAAAATGTCGCATGCATTGCGGCCTTCTTTTCACAGTTATTCGCATCGGTAGTGAGCCCATTTAAGGTGTTTTTCGGAGCGTTTCATCGTCCACATTTTCTATTTTTCCTACATCACTCCCTCATCGGTTTCTAAAATTATGGCCTTCAGACTGCAGTGGACCAGAAAATGACTGCTCTACGACTTCGTATTGAAGAAATCCGCTGCGGAATCGCATCGTTCGTTGGTAGCTGCACTCGTTTCCAAAAGACAATGCGAGCGATGGTTTCAACGCCTTGTCGCCGGCGACGAAAGTTTTGAACACGAAGGGTATGGGAGACAGGCGCCTGTCCTGGATAGCATCCTTTCACGGACTGCCGCTGATCCGACGAGATTGAATGGGGAGCTTGCAGTGGGGCTTGTCTGCTCCAAATCCTGCTCCAAATTTAAATCCACGCGTCTTCTACCAACTTGTTGGACGATAATACGAGCCTCATGCCGCAAAAGTCGTTCAGCAGAAAATCGAGAGACTTGGCTGCACCGTTTTGCCTCATCCGCTGTACAGCCCTGACATTGCTCCATCCGACTACCACATATTCCGCTCGAGGCCGCACGCCTTGGATGGGAAAATGTTCCCCGGCAACGACGAAATCCGGATTTGGGTGACCAATTTCCTCGATTCGCGGTCAGCTCACTTCTTTAAAGACGGGATCCAATCTTCGCGTGTATGTTTCTAATTGTGGAGTATATATTACTAAATTAGGGCGCGTTTAGCGCAAGGCGCCAGAAGGAGAAGGCACCGGCTGTCGCGTGCACCCGATACCAGGTTCCTGGATCGGATTTCCGCACAGGCCAACCAAGCCTTTCATCCCTCCGGGGTCGATGAATTGGTTCCAGACTTGTCTGGGAAGGACAGAGCGCTGACCTGTTCATCGGCTGGCCACCGCAAGTCATTGTATGGCCAAATACACATTCAAATCGCCACGACATCCCGTAGAAGTAGAATGCGTGGCGCATCCCAAAAGGGATTGAGTAACCCCGTCCTTTATCCTTTATCCTTTATATCACCAAATTAAGTTTGGCTTTAATTGCTTCGTATGAATTTAACTTTTTGGTCTAAAGCGACATTCCGTGCGGGACACCTAATAGAAACTCTCCAAAAAGGATAGAATAATTTTTTGTTCTAGGAAAAAACATAACTTGCTTTGATGATCTAGTTCACCTACTCAATAAGTGAACACTTTGTTTGAAATTTTATAATATAAAATTTTCGCTTCTGAAGAAAATAATGGTTTACAGCTTGTTTTGAAGAGTAGGAGGGTGGCAATTTTTTATTGTCAAAAAGGGAGATGCGCCATGCACTCTTTGAAGACGTCGCGATTCAAGTGAGCAGCGTTGTCATTACCAGTCAAATAATAATCGAGATGAGCTTTTCGAGTACATGTCACAATCTGGTACATTAGTGCACTAAATGATTGCTACACTGTTGCGCTTTCAAACAAAGCTCATTTTGGTATTTTTACTCAAAAAATAAAAAATTTTTAAAATTGTTACACTCATTCTGGCACCTGAATTAAAAGAAATTCAAGAACAATTATAGCAAATTTTTCCTGAACAAAAAATTATTCTAACCATCTTGAAGAGTAGCTTAACCTGTATGAAGCTCGTTTCATTTTGAAACACGTTCAATTTAAGTTCAAAATTCTAAGGCTAGCTCAGAAGCGTGTCCGTTTTGATTTAAAGAGTGTCCAATTCGTTTTCAAAAGTGTCCTATTAGATTTGAAAGGCGTCCAGTTTGATTTCAAAAGTCTCCAATTCGGTGTGAAAATGGCATAAATATTTTTCGCACTAGTCTGTTTTCAAGCGAGTTTTCCGTTCCTTAAGAAAATAACGTTCATTGAGTATGACATCGCTTCTAGACTCTGTTTTGGGTCTTCGTCGAATCTTTGTAACATATAATATTATTCGGCTCCACGAGCAGCTGCTCTAGAAGAGCGTGGTAGTGCAGTTAGGGATGCGTCGGCTGTCGCGTGCACCCGATACCAGGTTCTTGGTTAGTATTTCTCGCCTAGGCCAACGAAGCCTTCCATCCTTCCGAGGTCGGTGAATTGGTAGCAGACTTGCCCGTGAAGCATAGAACACTGAGTTCGCCATTGACTTCCCCTTCATTCAAATTGCCTCCACGACATTTTGTAGAAGTAGAATGCCAGCATTTCCACAAAGTTTCACGGCGGTCGTTCAACCTTGTTATTATGTTTAGCATTGTTGCCCCAAATTTATAAGCAATTTCACCTGGCTCACCTGTCGTCCCGTTGGTCATCGACTTGATCGAGCGGGCGGGGTGAGGGTCTGAACTTACGAATGTCATCGCTAATTGCGGCGACCTATGCCGCCGCAATGCGGCAACTCCGCGGCTACGTCTTCCGACTCGCTGCCTTGACCCGCCGCCAGCGCGACATCCTCCACCGCAGCTGCGACGACATCCCCGTGCATGTGGCAGGCGAGAGGTGAAGAAGAACCAGGATAGATTTCAACAACACATTTTAAGAGCCTACGAATCTTTAAGATCTGAGAGTACTCTCATGAGGCCTCCTTGCAGTCCTAATGATTTACTTCTACCCCGTTGTACTGCCTTTATTTACCTTCTTTAGGAGAATATTTTCAGTCGTTCTTATCTTTGCTTACATCAATTTGGCAACACCCTTAATATTTGTCCTTAAGTTTTCCTCATCAGTTTGGATTTGTTTTCTAAAAATATTTCCAAGTCCGACACATTGGTCACTGGTATTCATTCGATCCAGTCTTCAGCGTCCTGTTCTAATTCCCTACCGGCTATGATCAATTGGCTTCGTCGCTCTCTTTACGACTTAGAAGGTATCCAGTGACCTTTCTGACGAAAGGGAATCATAGTTGGCCGAATAGCAGGACAAAAACCAGTGAGAACTTTATGTAAAGTCCAAAGGAGTAGTCGACGCGTTCGCGGCAGCGGCTTCCGCACATGCGACAGTGATCAGTGGCGGCGCAGGAGCTGCTAATTACGGCGCGGCGGTGGCTGCCGCGGCCGCGATGACCGTTCGTAAGTTCGATCCGCTCCCCGAGCGGGCGCCAGCAGCGTTTCCATTCGTCCCTGTCGCGTGCCAGAGTGCTCCGATGGAATTTCCTCTCTCGAGGGACACGATGAGCGTCATATCGTTCGTTCAGTGTTTTCACGAAGAAGTCCGACCAACGCGTTGGTGGGCGTCCTGGGGCCGGACTCATCAATGACTTACAGAGATTCGACAGATCCCTAAAAAACGCGAACTAACGCGACTTATCAACAAGCGATATGGTGAAATTTGGGCGTTATGAGGACTTTCCGCTGTAATTTCTCTATCAAATCTCTGTAAGTCGTTGATGAATCCGGCCCCTGGTGTTCTCTTGACATCCCGCGGAATCCAGTCGGTGACGGCTCTCTTCCAGCGGGTGTACTGCGAAGCGCATTATGTGGCCGGCCTACCTAATTTTCGACGACTTGGCCTATGCGACAGCGTCTCTGATCTTGGGACGCGACCTAAAATAAAAAAAAAATTTACTGTGTAAAAAATTGGATCTATTCTCACCAGAGGGGGACATATAGCGATTTGTATCTCCTATTCTACGAGAGCTTGATCTCTCGTAGAAACTCGAACAGCGGATTGGAGATACAAATTGGAGATTATGCGGAGTCTTTTTTTAATTCAATGGATGTGGTTGTGTGGCATAGAATGACGTTCGTAAATGGCATTTTACGGCTGCCCCCTCCCGACTAGGGTAGATCCCAAAACTTTTTTGTTAGTCCTAGTCTCCAACTTTGCACTTTGTTTCCCTCTTTCAGCCAACTTTCGCCAGCTACACTTGTGAAGTCTTTCTCACAATCCTGCATAGTTCTTGTTCTTCTTCTGTTTCTTTTACTTCTTGCGAGTCCCAGGGTGCGCCGTTCTTATTCCAATCCCTCGTAGAACGTCATCATGTGCGTGTTGATTTTCACAGATCGGTTGATAGAGCATTCGAGGACTTCGATTGCCATCCGATGCGACTCAGGTCAGATGTCTCTCTGTCATGCATTTTCCTCATGTGCTGGCAAACCTATTCCCGAGAAAACTGCGACCGACGGCATAAAATAAATAAATAAACAAATAATTAATTAAATTGCACATCTCTTTGCAGATATCACAAGAAGAAGTCCGCCCGGCTAGCCTTCGCCAAGCAATTCTGTTATCGTTCGTCCTCACCGAGGCTGACACTGGTCAAAATAATGACCACAAATGAGCAAGCAGCAAGTGGGTCGTCTAATGCCGCTGCCAGAGTGAGGAAATATGGATCACGAACAGATGCCCTCGATGTGAGCTCAAATATTTTTTTTATTTCATTCGAGCCGTTGACCGTTCCTGCAGGATGTCTCGCAATTCATCGTCGGTGTATATATGAAATTATTTATTTATGCACGCCATTCACTAGGCCTTTAAGAGCTTAGGACCCTACGCTTCTCCACCATGTGGTGGATAGAGGAATTAATCTTAACCTAGAGAGAACCCAGAGGCGCAGGTGGGATGCAGGAGATAGACCCCTTGCTCCTGCTGTGTCGGGTCGACGCGTTCCTTGTGCGTGGGAGCGGCATGTTCATGCAGTGAGCGTGGATGTGTCCGTGACTGTGCGGATTGTAACTGTGTCGGCTCGGCCAAAAGCTTGCAGTCGGTAGACTGCGAGTACACGTAAGGCGATTCGAGGTCGCCTCAAAAGTCTCGCCCCGTCCCTTCGGGCAGTCTGGCTGGCTGCCCGGAGTTCTTCGCACGCACGACAGAGCCTGACTAGCTACCCGTGTTGTATGGAAGTCAAACACAGCAGCACTAAAGCGCCTCATTCCCCTGACCCCGAAAGAGCCCCCATTTCTGCAGCGATGGGAAGGACGAGTACGGAGAGGCTGCTAAAATCTCAGGGCCTAACCAGGCTGCGCAAACTGAGAAGGACTAGGATGACGATCTGTACTTACAACGCCCGCACGCTTGCGTCGGAAGCATCCGTCGAGGACCTGATGATGCAAGCCAGGAAGATCAAGTACGACGTCATCGGACTGACCGAGACGAGAAGACACCACCCCCTACACGCCGCCCACGACTCCGGAGAAGAACTGTTCCTCGGAACATGCGACAGCAGGGGAGTAGGCGGCGTTGGTGTCCTCGTCAACACGCACTTGGCCTTGAACATCGATTCGTACGAGTCTCTGACAACCCGAATCGGACGTCTGCAACTGAAGCGATGTGGCTCCGTGCCAGCTTTGACTGTATTCCTCGCGTATGTCCCATAATCCTACTACGACAACGAAGAGGTCGAGGCTTTCTACGTGAAGCTGGAAAAGTTCTATAAGAAAGAGACCTTCTAGAAGGTGATTGTCGACGACTTCAACGCCAAGATCGGGCCATGAAGCTCGCCGGAAGAAGTTCACATCGGAACCCACGGTTTGGAGCGGAACGAGCAACGTGAAAGGCTGTTTGAGTTCACCTACGTTGTCCAAGGCCATTTAACGGAGCTTGCAGTTCCAGAGGGATTGCTGTCAACGTTGGGTCTGAGAGACTACGGGAAATTTTTGCCACTTTCGAACTCAGGTCTGTTCTCTAATTACGGTATCAAACGCAAATTTTCGATGATTTTAGACAATTGCTGATGTAGATTTGACTGGGCGCACGATTCTGATTACTGGAACCACTTCCGGAATCGGCGTTGAGACGGCAAGAGCTCTTGCTCTCAAAGGTGCACACGTTGTGATGGCGAACCGAAATCCTGTGCGTGCTGAAGCGTTGAAGAAGCGAATACTCGATGAAAAGGTACTGGGGAGATTTCATTGCGGTGAATTGTACTGAGGCTTCCAGACTCTCCTCTAACCTGTCTTCTTTCAGCCAGACGCGGAAGTCGACCTCATAACCTGCGAGCTGACCTCACTGCAGTCCGTACAAGCGGCCGCTAACGAATTCAAGGGAAAGAAATGGTACAGTTGTTTGCTTCGCAGGAGCGCTAAGGCTCACCCTCCTTCTTAGCGCAGTCAATACCTATTCATGTATTCGAAGCACTGGATTAAGGCATAGTGGCTTCTACAGCAGAACTCAGGGCAAGGATAGCTTTTGCTAGGACCGATCCAATTCCTCGTAGAGAAGGCCTTTAACTTTTCCTTACTGTTTCGGCCGTTCAGGCGATCTGAACCTTTGGCTACCTAGGGGTAGAAAAGGCTCGACTCATTCATATATACCATTTCCACGTCGATTTTTCAAACCAAATTGGACGCTTTCTACGCCAAATTGGACACCTTTTACGTCGAATTGGACGCTCTTCTAAGCCTAAGCCTAAGACTTTTGCAATCAAAACGAACACTTCTAAATCGAAATGAGCTTTTCTGCATGAAACTAGAGACTCTCCAAGAAGGTAAAAATAATTTTTGTTCAGGAAAATTTTTACCGTAACTTCCTTCGAAGTTTTAATTCACTTCCCAATAAGAGAACACATACTTTGAAATTCTATAAAATTTCATTTTTTAAGGACAAACAATGATTTAAAACTTGTTTTAAAGAGCATGAAAGAGCCATTTTTAGTGCCAAAATAGACATTGCGCCATGCGCTCATCTGAAACGACGCGATTTTCATTCAATTGACAGCAAAATTTCAGTTTGCATGGAGTTTCACACCTGCAATCGGTACAACAAAACAAAAACAATTGAAAAGAACACACACAACCTCATTTAGATGCATCACGAAAGCAGCGTTGACACTTTCAATCAAATAAACATGTTGCGACTTGTTTTTCAGGTGCATGGTGCGATCCAGTCTTTTGATGCACTACATGGTTGCTGCCTTGTTGCGCTTTAAAACGGAATTTAATTCATTATTTTTCTCTAAAAATAACATTTGATACAATTATTACACTTGTTGGAGTAGGTGCACTAAAAAATTTCAAAGAACGTCATATCAAATTTTGCTTGGCTAAAAAGTTATTTTATTTATCTTAGTGAGTCTGCGATTTAACCTGTATAAAGCTCATTTCAATTTGGAAGAGTTCGCTTTGATTTCAGAAGTCTTAGGCTAGCTTCAAAAAGTCTCCAATTCAAATCAGTTTCTTTAAGCCTCAATTGGCTGGTATCGAGGTTGTAAGCTGTCATAAAGATGTTTTGTCGCAACCAAAACTTCTAGCGCCAGGCGAGACTCGAACCCGCACCTCCCTCTGACCAGGC
Organism: Heligmosomoides polygyrus polygyrus; assembly: GCA_947396885.1. NCBI lineage: Eukaryota > Metazoa > Nematoda > Chromadorea > Rhabditida > Heligmosomidae > Heligmosomoides > Heligmosomoides polygyrus. The sequence continues at coordinate 96,843,970 of OX377202.1, read as the reverse complement.
GGGAATGCTCTACGCCCTCACACCACCGGCGCCGTTTGCTCTACACCTTTACACCACAGCTTACAACCTCGATACCAGCCGCTTGAAGCTCAAAGAAACTGATTTGAATTGTTTCTATCAAGACCATCAGCTTCCCTGGTTCCATGCTGATATCAGCGGCCAGCTCATCCCGATATACGGGTGAATGCTGATCGGTCCCACGAGGTGTGGATGTTGCGTTCGATCAAACGGCGCCAGTGGTGTAATGGCGTAGAGCATTCCCGCCCGGTCAGAGGGAGGTGCGGGTTCGAGTCCCGCCTGGCGCTAGACGTTTTGATCGAAACAAAACGTCGTTATGACAGCTTACAGCCTCCAATTCGACGTGAAAATGGTGTATTTGCACTATGGCCATGTTCAAGCTGAACACAAAAGTTTTGGCAAATTCAACGCATAGATGGCGTATAGGTGCTCCGCGTAGTGTAGTCAGAGGAGGAGCGTGTCGTCGTGTGCATCCCAAATCGATTCGACGTTCAGGTCCCTGTCTCGGCTAGGTGTTGGCACCAGACTTGGTTGAGAAGGATAGAACACCGGAATTGTTTTGCATATGAAGTTCAACGGGGCGCGTGTAGCGCAGTCGGAGGAGGCACCGACTGTCGCATGCATCCGATACCAGCTTACTGGTTCGGATTTCCCGCCCAGGCCAACCAAGCCTTCCATCCCTCCGGGGTCGGTGGATTGGTACCAACTTGTCTGGGAAAGATAGTGCGCTGACTTGTCCATCGGCTGGCCACCGTAAGTCATTGTATGGCCAAATGCGCATTCAAATCGCCTCCATGATATCTCGTAGAAGTAGAATGCGTGGCGCATCGCAAAAGGGATTGAATGACGCCGTCCTTTATCCTTTATAAAGTTCAACGCTTCCACAATATTCTGAACAAATAGAATGCGTGGCGCGTACGATCAGGAGATCAATTGATGCTGACTTTTATTCCTAATTGTTGAAAGGCAACCATATACGCGAGCAATAACTCAAGCACATGCGCAGTGATTTAGGTGGAAATTACTAAACGCGGCAAGAGAATAAAGGTTGCATTTTGACCATTCCCAACTGCATGATGGTGTCCTGATAGCGCAGTCGGAGTAGTCACTGGCCTTGGGATGCGCCCGATTCCAGGTTCTTGGCTCGGGTCACCCTCAGGCTAGCCAATACTTAAGGAGAAATTTTTGTTCAAAGAAAATTTTGGCACAATTTTCTTTGAAGCTTTAATTCATCTACTCGATAAGTGAACACATTGTTGGAAATTTTATAAAAATTTTAATATCTAAGGAAAGATAGTGGTTTAAAGATTGTTTTGAAGAGCAGAAATGCGGCCAATTTTTAGTGCCAAAAAGGGATTGCGCCATGTCGTCTTCCAAGACGTCTTGATTTTTATTCGATTGGTAGCAGGGTTTTTTGTTTGCATGGATTTTGACACCTGTTAACGATGGAACAAGAACAACTATAGGGAACACACATTTCCTCACTTTGACGGTTCATGTAAGTGGCGTCTACACTATCAATCAACTAGAAGTTGCGACGAACCTTTTGAATGCATGGCGCGACCTGATCTTTCGATGCGCTGTATATTGCTTCTTTTCTGTGCTTTAAGACAATTTTTAAAATATTATTTTTCTCTAAAACTAAAAATTTTATAAAAATTTTATATTACACTTATTTGGGCAGGTAGACTAAAAAATTTCAAAGAATTTTATACCAAATTTTTCATGAACAAAGGATTAATCTAACCATCTTATTGAATCTGTTGAACCTGCCTGAAGGTCATTTTGGTTTGGAAGAGCTCGCTTTGATTTCAAAAGTGTTAGGAGAGCTTAGAAGAGTGTTTAGTTCGATTTGAAAAGGCGTGAAAATGGTATATACGCCTAAAAGTCTATGGTTCAAAAAGGAAAGTATTCGAGTTAAAGTGAAAATCGTCCAGTTTAAAATGAAATCTGTCCTGTTTAAAGTGAAAATGCTAGATTCGACTATATTCTATCAACAATTTGAAGAGAAATTTTCCTAAAGTGAAGAAAAGATTGAACGGCTGTATAATCGTATTTAAGTGAAATCGTGTAGGGTCTAACCAGGATACTATCTCAACGGTAGGTCGAAACGGCCTAAGTGTTGTATATGGGCAGAACCGCCTCTCTCTGGGTAGTAACAAACTGCAGGTATCTCGACCCCAATACAACTCTGCGCAGAGTTAGGGGCGACGGAAGTCGCGTGTTGGCGCCCTGTTGATTCACGTGCTCCACAGTAGACGCCGGGATGAGGGCTCGTATCGCGGCTCAGCGCAGTGCACAGGTCGCGTAGTATGGAAGAGCTCGGGCTCGTAAACGAGGGGTCGGGGGTTTGGATCACGCAGACTGCGTTTGTTTTGCACTTTTGCAAAATCCATGTTTATCATATAGGCAATCCACCTAGTGGTATTATATTGTGTTATAGAGCATGTTTACATATTACATACCACTCATACCGTTAACAAGGGTGGTCCAGGCAGGGTCACCCATTTTGCAGAAACTTTGTCTAGGGGGGTTATTTGGGGTGCTGATTAAGAATCTGACATCCGTTCTTCACGATTTGGCTGGATAATATAGAGGAAGCCACAGGATTACATTCTTAAAGTTTCTGCCGCTGATGGCAGGTAGAGAGAGAATAGTGAAAAACGGATGTCAGATTCGTGACCAGCACCCCAAATAACCCCCTTAGACAAAGTTTCAGCGAAAAAATTTTTTGACCGAAGTCTTGTCGGTGGAGTCGGAACTTTTGACTTGTGCCACAAAATATCTATCGTTACATAACTTAGCTTCACACAAAACAGGCTTAAAATAAGTGACACACAGAAGTGAACATGTTAGCTAATCTGTAGTTTGAAGCATATGTTCTATATAAACATGCCCTATAACACACTATAATACCCCTAGGTGGATTACCTATATGACAAACATGGATTTTGCAAAAGTGCAGAACGAACGCAGTGTGCGGGATCCAAACCCCGATCCCTTGCTCACGAGCCGGAGCGCTTCCCTACTACGCCACCTGTGCACTGCGCCGAGTCGCGATTCGAGCCCTCATCCCGCGCGTGCCCGTCATCTGGGAGCACGTGAATCAACAGGGCGCCAACACGCGACTTCCGTCGCCCCTAACTCTGCGCAGAGTTGTATTGGGGTCTAGATACCTGCAGTTTGTTACTACCCAGAGAGAGGCGGTTCTGTCCATATACAACACTTGGGCCGTTCCGACCTACCGTTGAGATAGTATCCTAGTAAGAATATTGAAGTCGTGGTACTTAAAAACGCTTCTCTTCTTATTTTCTTCTTCTTCCCATGAGGTTCTTATGAATCCGACGTCTCGAACACGAATCGTTTATTAGCGGCACAACCAAAACCTCAAACTTGGGTAACTAAACCAAAGCGAACAACTAAGGGTTAACATAAATAGTACACGAAATAGAGGAACTTATTTAACGGAGAAGTAAAAGGTGAAATAAGACACTTCAAGAACCAAGGGTGGGGGCCATAAGGCAACTCATACACAAGGATCCTAGGATAACAAGCAGGAACGACACTGGGATGACAGCTATAGGTCAAGGAGGCAGGCACGTGGCGTTTGCTGAGGTCTGCATCGCAATCGCACCCAAGTCTGTCCTTAGTACCGTGGGGAATCGCATTTATAGTTCAAGAATGAAGTCGCAACCCCCCCCCCTTTTGCAATGCTAAATCGCAAGTTTCCGTCGCTGGCCTTATCGCCGAAAGGAGGGTTCCTTAAGGATGAAGGGACAGCTGAAGACCGATGGAGGGGGGCAGGTGGCGGCAGAGTGCGGTAGGGGACAGCAGGCGATGGTAGGAGACGGCGAATGGCTGTTCCCGCGCTCTGAGCTGCCCTTTTATGTAGCTGAGCAACGTTCTAGAATTGTGAGTCAATATTCGATGAGTAGTTCAAATGCCGGTTGCGCGCGATCAGTGGGTCAACGGAACGGCGCTCGCAGTCCCTCATCAATCGCTCTCTGAGTGGAATCGCATGTGTTTATCTGAACATATACAAAAATCGCGTTCCGCGATAGTCCTTAATGGGAGTCGAATGCGTTACACACACTGACCCCAGGCTGCTTCCAAGATGCCACATCAAAATGGAATGTGCTCCTCCAGAACAGCGACGACGTTGACCGACGACAATCATCCTCATTTCTCAGCATTTAGGCCTCTCCATGCTCTCGTGCTGAACGCTGCTGTAGAGATGAGCCCGTCGACGAAGACCACCGTTGATGGATTGGAGACGACGCTTGCCGTGAATCAGATTGCCCACCAGTACCTTGTCCGCCAGCTGCTGCCACTTCTACGCCAGTCGAAGGGGAGAATCGTTGTAGTCACTTCAAGTTCGCATCAGCATACGGGGGTACGTTGTGTTCTTATTTAACTGCCAGAATAAGGGCCTTGCTTTTGATTCACTGTCTAGGCTAACAGCAGTCTCTTTATGCAGCATATTCATTACCTCAGGAGAGTTGGTTTCAAACTCTCCTTACATCGTTTGATCAAACACCGCCGGTGGCATAATAACGTACAGTACCCGGTTAGCAAGAGGTGTGGGTTCGAGTCAGGCCTGGCACTAGAGTTTTGACCGCAAGCAAACACCATTATGAGAGCTTACAACCTCAGTAGATACATTGATGGGACGTACATAGAATACATAGAATTGGGACCGCCAACATGCATTCCTAACGAAGGTCCAAGCAAAGGATGCCAAGAAGCATTCCTAGCAAAGGTGCTGCGAATCGGTGGCCCCACTCGCAAGGGAACATGCCAATGTTGAGCAAGGTCCCCCATTCACCCCGAGGTGCTACGAGATAACCAGGAATCCTGGACCCAGGGGACATACGGGGGACTTCATGAAATGAATAGGCCACGCCCCCTACCCTGGCCGACGGGGGCCCTGCGTGCTGACTTCTAACCCCCGCGCTCGGCAGCGCCTGGATTGACGCACGCCCGCACCACGCACCAGCCGCGGTGCCTACGGGCGTGCTGTATTGAACTCGGACTGTATTGAGCACACACAACCCCCGAATACTACCCGACGACGCCATACTACTCAACTGCAGCATATTCATTACCTCAGGAGAGTTGGATTCAAACTCTCCTTACATCGTTCCTCTTTTAAACGTTTAATTGCACTAAGGTTTCGTTAGGCTTATTTCTTTGTTTGTTATATGTTATTGTTAGAATCTTACCGCATGTGATTGTTATCCGTGCCTTGTAATAAATAAATAAATAAATAAATTAACTACAACGCTAACCCCTAACTACCCCACTAGCAACAACAACAGCAAATATACAGCGCAATACCAACACCGATAAGACACTGATAGGAGACTCACCACCTTCCTCGTCACATGAAGCACAAGAGATACATCCACGGTTTATGCCATACATCAGCATCAGAATACCGCATCAGAATAATATAGGAGGCGGATGCCAGATAATATGGAATACAGGATAGATGAGACCGCTTCGGCTGGGAAGACTGTAGTGGCTATCTGAGGTTAGGCGAGCCCGCCGTCCTCCCTGTAGTGCGGCCGGCTGTATTGCGTCGTGAGGAGCGGCAAGGCTCCGCTCAGGAGATCCCCGGGATGGTGACAGAAGCGGGGTAACAATTGCGGCGCCCCAGAGCCGCGCCCGCGTAGCCGCTAGACGTGTCGACGGAAGTATAGAATGAGCCGTGTGGGGGGGGGGGGCGCACCGCGGTCCCCGCCGACCAATAGCGTACGCGGGCAGGCCGAGCCTCGGAAGCGCCTCATCGGGGTCCCGAGCGGATACGGCAGCCCGCGGGAGTTTGAATTTAAGGGAGCGAATTTTCGCATTCGCGACAAAAGGGCTCAACTTTAAAAAATTATAAACGTTTTCGAAAAACAGAGATAGGCAGGAAATACTGTTTTAATTCAAGAGTAGATTGTCCTTTTATTGTTTTTCGTTACAGCTGAAACCGAACATGACAGTCGAGGAGAAGATAGCGAAACTATGCCCAGACGAATACAGTGACATCTTCGGCTACAGGTTTGTTGCAGCTGTAACTTTCTTCACTCAATAAAGGTTGAAGAACAAGGAACAGCATACAGTGTTAAACAACACTATTACTCCTGGACAGTCGTCTTATGTGTCTTGTCTGTTCTTTGCCAACGAGGTGTTTAGGTGGGATATTCATTTATAGCCTGACGTTTCGACCTGTCGTCGTCTTCAGGGGCCTAAAAATGGCTCGAGGAATTAGACCTCTACTTTAGCCGATCAAGCGCTCCGCCCGCGCTAGCAGTTTTGACCTAGAGTCGAGAGCACAAGACAAAACTCCGAGATGTCGAGCAAACTTACCCAGAATTCCACCGCTGGTGAGTAGGGATTGCGCTACCACCCAGGGTTAGTCGATGACTAGTAGTGACCGGCCATTCCATTGTCATAACGGGAGGACGGCGGTTCTCCACTGGTCATTTCATGGCTCGCAGAGCGCTGCAATCGGCAGAAGATCATTCATGATGGACAAACACTCGTTCCGGTCGTTTCTGGACTCCTAGGGTCAGATTCATCAAAGACTTACAGCAATTTAACGGAGAAAATACAGCCGAAATCCCTGATAGCGAGGCTTATCAAGCGACATGGTGAAATGTTTCGTGTTGATAAGCCGCGCCAGGAATTTCGGCTGTATTTTCTCCATTAAATTGCTGTAACTCGTTGATGAATCCGGCCCCTGCTAGAAATCCAGAAGGCTTCGAGCGCTTTTCTTGGTGAAGCCTCTCTTTCGTACGCCAAAATCTTCCACTCGATATTTATTTATTTATTTATTGACGTGTAACATATGCACACGTGATGATCGATCGAAAAAGGATATCAGAAACGTTACCGCCATGAACCTCGACTCTATCGTTGATACGAACTCCCAGTGATCTCCCAGTTTCTGCAATATAAGCAGCGGCATATGCCTTGCACGTAACCTCGAAAATCCTCACCTTCACCAGCTCTAGCATTAGGAGTTCTAACATACGAAGGTGTATTCATCGAGCACAGCTGCTTTTTGCTTTATGGCAAAATTTGACCAGAAATCGGACCCCCGCCCTGCATGAAGACCTCCTTTATAAGAAACAAGTGCTCCGACACGCCTAACGGCGTGTCTCGCACTTGCGCGCTTCGCGCGACTTTGCAGCATCACTGACCTAAAGAAAGTAGCTTTTGTCAAGCTTAAAATTCGCTAACATCTAGGATCTGCTGCGTACTTCATCGGCATCAAGCCGTTCACCACTTTGGTACTTTTCGTAGTAGACATTTTCTCCACACCGTCCAGTAACATCATTTGTTTGTGCTGCGCAGTACTTCGGCCCCTCCACTGCTGACACGTCTTCCGAATCCGGACGCCGCTTCTCCCTCACTCGTTCGACGACGATGTGGCCGTTGTGTTCCTTTATTTTCGCTTCTTCTGACACCAGACGGTTGTTGTGCAACGAAAGGGACCCGTGTTCTGGATTCAGGCACTCAGAAACGCGCGCAGACGCCACTGTGTCAAGCAGGAAAAGGCTGCGCTTCCTCTGCTGCAGCAGTATCTCATGATCGATTATGAATGCGATCCTCGTCGTAGGACGACGGTGTCTCCTCTTCTGACTCCAGACGGTTGTGGTGCGACGATGGGAACCCGCCTTCTGGACTCTGGCACTCAGAAACACGCGCAGATGCCGTTGTGTCAAGTAGGAGGAGGCTACGCGTGCTTTGCTGTAACAACATTCCATGTTGAACGGCGCGAGGTACGCGGAAGCGTCGCAAGGGGTTCCATGAGATTGCGCGTGGTTCCACGAGGCGTATCTCAGCCAGGTTTCCAACCTGAGTGAGATACGCCTCACCATCTACAGGGCTGGGAACTAACTCAATTATATAGTGGTAGATCTTTTTATAAATACTAAAAAGCACTTTTCTTCTACATTCAAAAGCCGCTGGTTTTTTCGAAAGTGCTTTTCGAAATTCGGAAAACTTACCGAGTTATACTCATTTTTGTGAACGTCCAGTTTAGTCGCTCAAACGACGTCGGTGCCAGATCGACAGAGGTCTATCCAACCTATTCGTTTCAGAAAACCATGATTTTTTCGCTGCGCAGTGACCAAGACTTGAAACTTTTGTGGCAGAATTTTAACTGTATAGGCAGTCTGCTTCAGGTAGAAATATTATTTTTTACGAAAAACGAAAATTTTGGAACGATCTGCCCTTATCATATCGAGGACCGCTGCGGAGAACCTTGGTTTTTTACTGTATAATAATCGACTTAAAATTTAAATATAGCACAGTTTCACTCTCTGATATTCTTTATTTTAAGAGGTAGAAATTTTTTCGTGAGAAGTCCATCCTTCAGTTGCGTCTCCGTCATCGATTCGAAGAGCGCCTCAAAAATTCTTGAAAGGAGATAACTTAAGGCAGCTTTAGCAATTAGCAATCGAAATTTTGTAGAGTACAATTTCGAGTGCAGATGTTGCTCCTTCAGGTAGGAAAATGTGTCGTATCCATGAGATCTTCAGAAAATCGGAAGAGTTGAACTCGTTGTGATGAATTCGGCAGTTGCTCGCAAAAGCCCTTTATTTTTCTGTAGAACAATCAAAATATTACTACCAAAATCTTACATACCCAAAACATTAATCAAAGTTTTTCTAAACAAAATATTTAATCAAACAATCAATAAATAAATGATAAAGGACGGCGTTGCTCAATTCCTTTTGGAAAGCGCCACGCATTCTACTTCTACGGGATATCGTGGAGATGATTTTAAATGGGTATTTGGCCATGCGATGACTTACGGTGACTAGCCGATGAACCTTCTCAAACAAGTCTGGTACCAATTCACCAACCCGGACGGATGGAAGGCTTGGTTGGTTTGGACAGGTAATCCGAACCAGGAACCTGATATCGGGTGCTTGTGACAGCCGGCACCCCTTCCGACTGCGCTAACAGGCGCCATTTCAGTGTTTATTTTATTGCTTATTCCACCTTGCTCTCATTTAGGTTGTACGCCAACTCAAAACTGTGCAACGTTCTCATGGCAATGAAGCTCCATCGCGATGAGAACAAGAAGGGAATATCGGTCTACGCAGTGCATCCAGGAGCCATTCCAACAGGTCTGATCCGATACCATTATCTTCCCTTCAGCCAGATATTGGGCGTAGGATTTGAGAAGAATCCCGGATACGGGTGGGTGCTGATCGGTCCCACGAGGTGTGGATGTTGCATTAAACGGCGCGGGTGGTGTAATGGCGTAGAGCATTCCCGCCCGGTCAGAGGGAGGTGCGGGTTCGAATCCCGCCTGGCGCCAGAAGTTTTGATCGCAACAAAACATCGTTGTGACAGATTTGAGAAGACTTTGCTCTTCTCAATTCTCCTCTGGCACTAAGCATTCCATTGCTCTGGGGTCAGTGAATTGGTACCAGACTTGTTTGAGACTTGATAGTCGGCTGGCCTCCGCAAGTCATTGTATAGGGCTACGGATGCGATAGTCCGACAGTGTTGTATACAACTTCTTCAGTACCTCTACTGTGAGCAAAGTTATCGCTAATCAAACAGTGCTTACATTTTTTTTTGGACACCCTGTATGTGGTGATACCACTCGCTTTGGACCTACGTGTCCTCTTTAATGAGACGTTCACCAGCAAATTCGGAGAGACCTCTCCAATAGAGCTTACTCATCCACTTTTCTGGTATCCGATCCTATGTATATCCACTGAACCACCAATACTATGAAAGGAGGACTATTGTCTTCCACGACCCAAGCACTCCAGACATTTTGGTGCATCGGGCGGAAATCGAACAACCCGGGCGGATCACGTGGCAGGCGAGCATTCTACCGCTGAACCAGATTGCCCTAGTTGGTGATGAAGCGTTTTGTGGTAGAACTGTGATAACGGCTGAAACTTCACGTCTTCCAACGAAAAAGAATAAATCTTCGCTCATTAGTATAGCGTGGAGATGACCAAATGACGCGAGTGTTTCAGACATCACGAGGAACTGGGGATTCCCCATGAAGATCTACAAAATACTAGCGAAGCCGTTCACCAAGTCTCCGTCACAAGGCGCCGCCACGACCGTGTACTGCACAGCATCTCCGGAGACAGCTGAGGTGCCTAGAGCACTATACTCGCAAGTTACGAAGCTCAGGGAAACTTTTTTTTCAATTCAGATATCCGGAAAGTACTGGCAGTCGTGCTGGGACGATGAAAAGGAATTCAACGCGCGACTCGGTCGAGACGAAGCTCTTCAAAAAGCACTCTGGGAGAAAATCGACAAGATACTGGATCAGTTCGAGGCCAAGCAGCAATCTGTTCAGACGCTCTCTGAGACCTCATAGACACCAGCACGAAGCAGTTATGGCCTACATTGCGTTGGAGGATGTCATTGGCTCTCGCCAGAAAAAGAACGACATTGGTATCGGCAACGCACAGTATCCCTTCCACAAGCCTGCTGCCGTCGTTGCATTAGGTAGGCCGGAAAGTTCTGGCGATGTTGTGCAACCGTTTCTCGTTACTGAATTCATATTCAACTTCCTTCGCATTTTTGTATGACGTCTAATATGGAATTCTTCGCCCTATCTGAAGGAATAATTTGTGCTTCATAAATGCTTAACAACAGTGTTTCTTCAAAGGCTTATTAAAGTACGTCGAAAGAGCAGCTCCGAACGATATTTTATTTCAATTTCAAACCGGGCCAATCCGCCGTCGAAACAGCCCGGCAAATCAATCATGTGGGGGGGGGGTGTTGGAGAAAGGACCGTGGAATAGTGGTTCGAGAAAATCGTCCCGGAAGTTTCCACCTTGAAGATACACCCCGAAGCGGCAGACCTACAGAAATTTTGGGTGCATGGGTGCAGGACCACGATTTGAAGGACTTCGTGGAGGGTAATCCATCCCAAACAGTTCGTGGGATTGCGGAAGTCTATGAGTCAGTAAAGCGTCTGTTACAGATCGCTTGAAGCTCTTTGGAAAGACGAAAATGCTCGAAAACTGGGTGCCCCTCGATTTGAGTGATCGCCAGAAATGTTTGCGCTTCGAAATCTGTCCCTCTTTGCTTCTCGGGAATCAAAACTACCCATTTTTGGATCGAGTCGTCACATGTGATGAAAAGCGGGTTCTGTACGATAATCGAAGACGATCACGGGCCGGATTCATCAACGACTTACAGGGATTCAAATCAGTTTCTTTAAGCCTCAAGTGGCTGGTATCGAGGTTGTAAACTGTCATAACGCTCGTGGGACCGACCAGCACTCACCCGTATATCGGGGTGAGGTGTGGATGTTGCGTTCGATTAAACGGCGCCGGTGGTGTAATGGCGTAGAGCATCCTCGCCCGGTTAGAGGGAGGTGCTGGTTCGAGTCCCGTCTGCCGCTAGAAGTTCTGATCGCAACAAAACATCGTCATGGCAGTCTTTTTCTCTTTCTTTGACGCATCTCGACCACCCAATTTTTTCGCTGATGGTGGAAGTAATTAATCAATACCACGTTGGAGAAAGTGTGCTGATTCGAATGGTGCTTATTTCGCCCGAATTCGGTGAGTTTGAAGAAGGTTATGACCCGTTGCGATGATAACTCTTTCGCCGCCAGGCGGGACTCACGGTGAATGCTAAGGCGTAGCATCGCTACCTGGAAAGCAGGTGCTGGTTCGACTCCTGCCTGGTGCGAGAGTTTTGATAGCAACATAGCATCCTGTAACATGTAGCCTCTATACCAGCCGCTCGAGGCTTTAACAAATGTGTTAAAACAGAGTTATGATCGTTTGAAGTGGACCAGTCAAAATCGCCCGAACTTTCCGGTCAACCTAATAATTTCACTTTCGGATTAGAAACCTTGTACTATTTCGTTTTCGCGAATTTCTTCCAAGAAATCTCCCATAAAGTGTAAGTGCTAACTCTTACAATACATGTCTTAATGCAGTTTAATAAATCTGCATGACTGCTTTCGCTCAGATCTGCTAAGCACTCAGTCAGATGAACAACCTGCCAAACATCCACACACTTCAAAGAACATTGGCGAAGTTTGAATTACAGTCTTTATTAATAGAGGCACATTCATAGCCTATAACAAGCAGGTACTAGTCACAACGCAATAAATATCACAGCAGTGTTACATAAACGACGCCCACGGTGGAATAATCGGCTGCGGATTCTGAAGGTAGCTCATCACAACGGCGGAAACTGACAACCTAAACAATTACAAGAATGACACACACAAACAAAAGTTGAGGCTCTACCGTACATTGGTAAAGCACTCATTTTTCTCTGAACCTTCCTCATTTTTCACAAATCGTGCCCTTTTTCCCTTTTCTTTTCCTCCTTATTTTCTTTCC
>OX377202.1:96624991-96831411 GCA_947396885.1 Heligmosomoides polygyrus polygyrus | reverse complement strand
TTCACGATTCGGTCGGAGACCACCCATACCGTTAACAAGGGTGCTCCAGGCAGGGTCACCGATTTCGCTGAAACTTCGTCTAGGGGGATTATCTGGGGTGCTGATCACGAATCTGACATTCGTTTTTCACTGTTCTGTCTCTACCTGTCGTCATAAACTCGGCATAAACTTCAAGAATGTAATCATGTGCCTTCCTGTATCTATATTATTTAGCCGAATCGTGAAAACGGATGTCAGATTCGTGATCAGCACACCAAATAACCCCCCCCCCCCCTAGACAAAGTTTCAGCAAAAATTTTTTTATGAGCGAAGCCTTGTCGGTGGAGTCGGAACTTTTTACTAGTGCCACAAAATATCTATCGTTACATAACTATAGCTTCATACAAAATAGGCTTAAAATAAGTGACACACAGAAGTGAACATTTTAGCTAATCTGTAGTTTGAAGCATATGTAAACACACTATAATACCCCTAGCTGGGTTACCTATATGATAAACATGGATTTTGCAAAAGTGCAAAACGAAAGCAGTCCGCAGAATCCAAACCCCCGACCCCGCGTTTACGAGCCGGAGCTCTTCCCTACTACGCCACCTGAGCACTGCGCTTAGCCGCGATACGAGCCCTCATCCCGCGCGCGCCCGTCAGCTGTGGAGCACCTGAATCAACAGAGCGCCAACACGCGGCTCCCGTCGCCCCTAACTCTGCGCAGAGTTGTATTGGGGTCGAGATACCTGCAGTTTGTTACTTCCCAGAGAGAGGCGGTTCTGCCCATATACAACATTTGCGTCGTTCCGACCTACCGTTGAGATAGTATCCTGGTTAGTCGGAGGGGAGCACTGCAAGAAAAATGAAAAAACTCAAACAGCGTGGCTTCTCCTAGCTTGCAAATTGCAAAGAAAGTCCCCCCCCCCCCCCCGGAAAGTTATTTCAGTAGGACGTCATTTCAAACCAGAAGAAGTCAACCAGAAGAAGTGAAATGCCCCTCCCATTAGTATAGATCGTGCAAGCTGAGCTAATTTAGGATTGTAGAGCACCCTCATAAAGATGTGAGGCCAATCAAGTACATACCCTCATCATTAATCCGCACATGCTGAAGATCATTCCCAGCACATTCATGTATTCAGGCAGTGGATCGTCTGTGACAGTGTTGTTGGCCTGTGGATCGGCTGCTTTAAATCTGGAACCGATACGGCTTAAAAACAGTGAACCTAAGCACAGAACACACAAACCTGACGATCTTGTTCGGGCGTCGTGGATCTGTTGTCGCTTGCATTGTGAATCAGTACCTTGAAGGGAAGGCAGATGAATATACGAATAGAGATCGACAATGTCGTATGGTACACGCACGAAGAATACTTGGCCGTAACAGAATCGTTCACTGAAAATCGGCGCAGAGCATATGGGCGAGAATGATTAAGGCCTCCGTTATACTCCCGCGGGAGCATCCGCGGAACGACCGCGGACCAATGGTGCACGGCGGAGGCGGGAGTGGCGAGGCGCGGCGATTGGCCAGGTGAGGAGTCTCGGCGCGATTCCCGCCCTTCCGCGGAGCTCCCTCGGGAGTATAACAGCGGCCTAAGACGACTTCGTTTCTAGTCACAACGTAACGTGGGCTTCATAAATGTTAGTGCAAAACTTGGACCTTGAAGAAGATTACTGGGTTGACAGCTATCTCCCATTTTCAGGGTAAAGGTCGAACGTTTGGTTTCTTCTCGTAGGATGGAATCGAGCGAGAGTGTCCAATGTACGAAGGATTCCGCCTAGGGTTCATAGCACAGGTCGCCCAGTCAAAGTGTACATATCGATTATACAATGAATCCGAAGGAATCATTTTCGGATATCCTGACCCGAATCATCCAAAAACCCAGTGCTCGCGAAATCGCCGTTATCCGAAGATTTTCGATCGGGTCCATTGAATACGAATGAATCACTTTCGGATATCCGATTCGGAATCTCAAACCGAATTATCCAATAATCCGAGTCGCGCAAAACCACCCTTATTTGAATCATCCTAAAATCCAGTGACTGCAAGATTGCCGCTATCCGAATCATCCAACTACGCAAAGATTTTCGAACGGATCCAATGTATAATATCAATCGATCCGTGCGATCGCTCAGCATTAATCGATTCACATCCTTGTACGTGCGAATCAGTCGCATCAATATTGGACCATAAACAGGCCTGGATTGCTGTTTGTTCTATTGACCTGAACTGCACACCGAGGAGCCTTTAGTCTATCTAGCCAACAACCAGCCGGTGTAGCTGTTGGTGTAACGGCAGAGAATAGATGTCGGCGTCAGTCAATTCCTTTGCGGGATGCGCCGCGCATTCTACTTCTACAGCTGTAGTGGAGGCGATCTCGAATGCGTATTTGGCCATTCAATGACTTACGGTGCCCAGCCGATGGAGAAGTTACCGTTTTAATCTTTTCAGACAAGCCTGGAACTAATTCACCGACCCCACCCTGCCACGCCCGCTACCTTCCACCTAGGAACCCTTTCATTTCAGCATTTCTCGATCTTACTTTTATCTCACTCATTACACAGAATAGACGTGACATGTCGCGTACTGTAAAGGAACACCTTTTTAGGAACGTTACAATGTGAGCTCTCGTACCATAGCGTTCTTTTTCTCTTACGCCTTTATAGAAGAGTTTTAGGGTAGCCCCACCGATTCACATTGTCCTTGTTGAGTAAATCAAACCCAACGATCCTATTTTTGTACTGTGAAGTTTCTGCAATCCAGCGGGCTTTGAGTGCATACGCCCGAGCAAGACCAATCTACTACATAATTCTGTTCCCGCTTTTAGGAAATTCGTTAGGAAAACCCTCCGACTAAAGTCTGCTGATTTCCACGGGGCTTGACTATTTCTTCTCCTTTCTTATTAGATCACGTGTTTTCGTCTATTAACTTGCTTTGATGGTTTAATTGCTCTTATTGTGGTTGTGTTTTTTCTACCTTCGTACACATAGGTACGCATGTAATAGATATCAATATCAATTAATTTCTTCAATGGATAAGAACGAATAGTAGAGTTCAAAATTTTTGCAAAGCGCCTACACTGCCAATATTTAGCCGTAACGGAACCCTACAAATCAGTGTAGATGTAAAGCAGGATCACTGAGCGAAGTATGACCTGATCCAGGACATCACTGCATAAATTTGAATCAAATTACATGAGCACCATCGCCATACAACTGGATGAACAGTTACACGCCAACAAACAACCCCTCTCACTCGGCACTATTCCACCGTAGCAAGAGTGAACATTAAATTTTTGCGCCGTCCCAATGAAGCGGAACCGATCTGATATGTACAATCCTGCGTAAAGACACGATGCGAGGGGCTTTACCTTTACGCGATATTGCATACATTCAGACCCACCAGAACACGGCGTCGCGTCCAAAGAAATGTACACACATTCTGATCATTAAACCCCTTTTAAGAAACAGTGGATTCTTACTGCTTATGTTAAAAATCAAAAAACAAACGTCTCCCGGTGTACTTACTACTAAAACCTCGCCAAGCAATTGTTCTGTGTAGCGTTATATTTACCTGAACGATAGGAGGAACTCCATCTACTCTGGGTTTTCAGTAAAGTATTTGTGGATTTCCGCATCTCGTCTCTTCTCCGATTTGACCCGCCAGTTTGGTTCACCAACACAGGTTATAGCTAAAACTGATACTTTGCGACCAATCAGTGGAGTGACAGGTTGCGCTACTTCTCATTCAAAAATTGGCCTCTTGACCAAAGCGGTCTTCAAATCCTTGTTATGATAAGGATTCACTACTCCACATTTGTTTGTTTACTCAGCACATCCACCCATCACAAGAGCGATGCGAACACGGAAGCACTTTTAATTCTCCACCGAAAAACTCCAAGTAGATGACATTAGCCTTATCGATCAAGTTAACATTACGCTCTGCTGGGCAAAAGCATGGCGCAATCTCGTTGAATAGAACCTTTTTTTCTTTTTAGGGCGCAAATAGGGTCGGGGGGGGGTCACCATGTAGCACAGCTCTATTTGCTTTTTGAAATCGGAATTTCTTTCAGCAGTTGTGTGTTCTACACCTATAGTGAAGTGAGATAGGCAATTTATGATGTAACTGCTAGACATACATGTACCTTCTTACCAAGATGTACAACCACTGAGTAGGGATGACCCCCTCTCCCCTCCCCTCCCCCCATAGCTGCACGAGAATAACTTCACATCCGTTAATCCAGACCAGAATGAGAGCTCCTCGAATGGGTGTCTCATCCATGGGCCGGATTCACCAACGACTTACAGCAGTTTAACGGAGAAAATACAGCTGAAATCCCTGATAGCGCGGCTTATCAAGAGATATGGTGAAACATTCCACCATGTCGCTTATTGATAAGTCGGGTTATCAGGAATTTCGGCTGTATTTTCTCTGTTAAGCTGCTGTGAGTCGTTGATGAATCCGGCCCCAGGGGGTATAGCAGCACTCAGCATCCTTATGCCAGATTAACGTAGCACTTCCAAGATAAAGGCAAAACACACCAACCTAATTTGAAATCGGATAGCGCCTCGAAATTTCCTTCCACAACAAGAAGAGTTTCGGTTCGTTGCGGTGCTTCCATTTCCAAACAGATACCAAAAAGCTGTCATCTGACAGTGCTCCTTCCAGTCCCCGCTTCTTTATTACATTGTTTATAGCGGACCATTTCGTATTCTCAGGCTCTCCAGACTGAACATCAGAAGAGTGATCGCCAGAGTTTGGT
Organism: Heligmosomoides polygyrus polygyrus; assembly: GCA_947396885.1. NCBI lineage: Eukaryota > Metazoa > Nematoda > Chromadorea > Rhabditida > Heligmosomidae > Heligmosomoides > Heligmosomoides polygyrus. The sequence goes on along the minus strand of OX377202.1, from coordinate 96,826,666 downwards.
TGGCTGTCCACGGCTTCCACGGCTTTATGAATGTATCCAAGATTTCCTATTGTAGTGCCAGGCAACACGTGTTTCATAATGATACAATCCAGAGTCGCAGCATCGCGTTTCGAGGTGATCTCTACGAAAATCTCCTTGGAGTCCTCAATAACGCCCACAACAGCCCAACTATCGTGAATCTTTCCTTTACGTTTGAACTTTCGATTGGCAATATACGTCTCCTCCAGATGCATGACGCTATTTGGTCCTCCGATAGGGCACGAAGTTTCATTTTCAAAGAACGACTCCACGATAACGTCTTGAAACCACTGATTCCACTTCGCGATTGTGCTCGAGTTGACATTACACCGTCGTGCTCTGTCGTTTGCCGTTCCCACATCGTCAACGTACAACGCTGACGCCAGAAACAACATCTTTCGAGAACCATGTAGTTCTTCGAAAAAAGTGCCCTTCAAATACCCTATCTTGGATCGATGCTTGGAATCACGACACTTTCTGCGATAGCATTCGAATCTCATCTTAATAGCCTGTCCATCATTGCCACGCTCGCTAGTGAGCACTCGTGGATAGCGACAATTGGGGCATTTCCGTGACTTCCATAGGAGTCCCCTGTCTGCCAGGAACTCATCGAATTCTCCGACTGTCATTCGGTCGAATTCGTCCCAAGAGGACGAAAGCGAAAAGCTCCGCAGCGACTCTAGATTTGTGGCACGGTCCGTCATTATCCTAAAAAGCGGCCAATAAAATCGAAAAAAAGGTCCACGACTGCATAATACTACCGAATGTCAATTGACGAATACCAAAAGAGTTGTTAAAGCTAGCGAGAACCTCCTTCTATTTCTACTTCGTGCCTTCTTGTGTTCAATACAAAAGATCGGGTACCTCAGCGACATCGAGAAAAGTCGGCCAAATTTCGTCCGTTAGACAATCGAGGTGCTAATCACAACTACACTCCTTTTAAAATTCTGGCAAAGAATGGTAGATAGGCAGTTGTTGCTGGATGCATTGCTCGATTTCGCCCAAAGTTCCCAGACCACGGGGATTGTTTAAGATCCTCAACACGAACGAGCAGTACGTTCCTTGGCATTGCGGTAGCGTACATTGTGCGTGGATTATGGCGAAGCAGTATCATCATATTCTATAATAACGCGCTAAGCGATGAGTCATATTATCGATCGGCGCCTCCGCAGAAATTGTAAAATAGAGAGGAAAACTTGGGAGGGGGAAATAGGGGGAAAATGGGGGGAAATTACGACACGAAAATAGCAAAAAATACCCAGACGTCTTCTCCTGCCTGGGAACTTCGGCCCTAGGGTAATCGCCGTCGCTGAACACGAATCTGAAGTTCGTTTTTGAAGTATCGATCGCAATCAACCGATATTGATTGAATTATGAGGTGCGAAAATAGCGTAGAATACCCAGACGTCTTCTACGTGCCAGGGGATTCAGAAGACGTGCCCAAGACGTCGTCCGCTAAGGGGGATCATTGAGGGGACCAGTACCAGTAACGGGAGACCGTTTCACTAAGGGAGGACCAGTAGTGAGGAACCTATAGATCGCTCTATCATAGTATACACTGTACGTACTGCGAGCCTTTTGGACTCCTAGGTAGGGAAAAAAGCTATACAAGTAGATCAGCTAACTTGATGTGATTGTTCTTAGCTTAGTGACACTGCAACCGGCGGGCTCCGTGACGCCTATCGGCGTGCCTCGCATACGCGCGAAGCGCGCAAGTGCGAAGCACGCCGATACGCGTCACGGAGCCCTTGTTATTCATAAAGCGCCACTTCTGGCGCGAAAGCCCTCGACTCATGTGAATAGCTTGGAAAGACGCGTCGCAGCACCCTTACGGGACTTTATTCCTCCTTTGTTCTAAAGAAGACACTGAACTATACCCTGTTCTACGCTTCTGGAGCAATTTATCCTCTAAGGGAGTGTATAGTGTGCACGCGATGTAATGCTAAGCGCTCATATCGATTCATCGCGTCGCTTGATCGATATGGAATCTTATCATTACATCGCGTCGCGCGTCGCGTGCACATTCAACGCTCCCTAAGACAGTAAATAAATGAAGATCAAAAATCTGAAGGATGAATTCATGTGAATCCATGTGAGCAACTTAGTTCCTGCGAAAGACTAGCCATGAATTTTTCAGTCTTTCACAGGAACGAAGTTGCTCACATGGACGAGAAACCACTACGACGTGTTTTTCTTTTTATTTTTAAGATTGTCGCTATCCCGGAATGTGCATTCCGTCTTTAAATAGCGCGGTTGCGTCCAGAAAATATGGCGCTACAATTGTGTGACTACCGGATAAAGATTTTTACTGATTTTGACTCCTTTTACACGAAAACCCAAGGGTGTGCCTTACATGTTTAGAAAGTGGTTGATGAGACAAAGATAAATTGTTACCATGTACAGTCAGCATTTGCATATCGTCAGGTTTCTCAGAAACAATATCACGTACGCTCAATAGACTGCTCACTGAACTGAGCCGTCTTACAATCCCGTTGGGCACAGAAACATTGACATATGTTAAGTACGCTATTATTTTAGCCTTTCTAGGCCACCTAAGCTTTTAAGTTTTTTATCAAATGAAACGGCGGCTGAATAACAGCTTGAGCAACGAACTCTAGCCAGCTCATCACATTTCCTTTCTAATCTCTCTCTCGAAGGGATGAAAGGTTTTGTTGGCCTGCTCCTTTCCGATTGTACCATGCCGTACTCCTCGTACTGTTGTAAAATCTAAATCTTCAGTATAAAGAGTAATCAAATTTCATTGTTCCTTCACAAAGCTCGATGTCAATGTTTGTTGACGACGTGACGAGCCATAAGCCCTTCTTCAGATCTATAACACATTATTACATTTGCTACACAATACATCGACTAAAAACGCGATGGATCAAACCTGGGATCAACAGAGAGGGAGGGAAGTGGTTGTGAGCGAAAATGAAGGGCTAGGGACGTGCACCTGCTACTTGTGTGATCGGTCACCCTTGCGCCGCAATCATCCTCAGCGGTCACGTTCATCACCTTCCTGAGGATGACAGACAGCGTTTTTAGTCGATGTGTTGCGTAGAAAATGTAATAATGTGTTATAGACTTGAAGAAGGGCTTATGGCCCGTCACTCGTCAATAAACATTGACATCGAGCTTTTTGAAGGAACAATGAAATTTCAATAAGCGAGACTTCGTTCGCGACCGTGGGAGACGGTCAATTAAGTGCGGTTCACTAACCAAGGAAGGTCTCAGGCGTAGGTCTGAACGAGGGAAATGGTAGTACTCCGAGAACCTCCACCCTTCATGTACTAGAAAATCAGGTTTCTTTTTTGCTGAGTCCTTGAACCAAAAAGCTACGGGCCCACGAAAACGGGGTACAGTACCGCACAGTCAGCATGTGCCCACGTGCATGCGTGCGCGCGCTGTTGAATGGGACGCGGCGAAAGGCTCTGCGGCAAGAGAGTCGGTGGCTCAGCAGGGTGCGAGGCTGCTTCAAAGGTGCTAGACCAGGTGTTCGTCTCCCGTGCTATGCACTATTTTTGCATCTTTTCATAACCACTGCCTCCTTTACCAATTTGCTTCCCACACATCTCCTGCACATTTATTTCATTCTAATTTGTCAAAAGGGTCAGATTCGTGATCAACACCCCATGACCTCGATTATACCCGTTGTCCGGATAGCGGAAGAGGTACAGATAGCGAAATGTTAGAGGAGTAACGAGTTTCTACTTCTGTACACAATTCAGGATGGTTCAGTGGTTAATCATTTATAGTAATGAGCAGGAAAGGGAGATAGGACCATTCGTCACAACCGCATAGGAGCACTGTCGCGTACGCCGCTATCTTCTGGCCATAGCGACCTGTTCCGCCCATGTACAGTGGGCTGGTGCCTCTTCTGGTAGAGGCATCGTCGTCGCCGACGATACTGCCGCCGGCGCCGAAACAGAGACATGTCTACATACAAAAATGTGCGAATAGCAGATCATTTAGTAGCAGTCGAACGGCTTTGGTAGTAGAAGTGACAGCTTGAGGGCGATTGGAGTCGGCTCGAAAGTTGACGATGGGTAATGGCTTGTTGATCGTTGAAGGCGGTGGGACTGGTGGCGGAGTGCGGCTTGTGGAGGGTTGAAGACAGCGGGAGTAGTGGCGAAGAGCGGCTTGTTGAGGGTTGGAGACATCGAAGAGGCGAAAGTGAAGAGAGCTTGGTATAGACTGAAGAACTACGACGACCAGTTAATGGCTTGACTCCGGTTTTTTGATTCCGAGGTATTGCCAATGTTCTGGCGACCATTTTCGATTGTTTACGGGAATTATTATTCATCCCATTGTTTCCTAAGACTGATGTCATCGCGTAGCTAATACTGCTACTTCCACCTTTTTGCGAGTTTACTGGACTATTTCTCCCCGATCTTTGACTGGTACTCCATGAACGTGGAGGGGAACTACGGAGATTTCTGCTCCCCTTCGTGCACAGACTGCTATGGTGCTGTTTACCGCACTGAGAACAGTCAGGGATCTGACACTCATAGCTGGAGTGGTTCGTTGAACAACATTTCCAGCACCTTCTGCCATCTGTTAGTATCTTGCGGCGTCTTGCTTGATCGGTGATCGTTCTGCAAGTCATTGAGTCATGATTACCCCAATGGCAGAACAGACACTGACGAGTGGCAGAGTACCGACGCCGCATAGTGCACTTACCTCTTGATGGACTCGGCGCAATGCTCTCTCTGTGACCCAGCCTGTTCTCCACTTACGCTTTAGCGGCAATCTCTTTCTTTAAACGAGCTATGAGGTCACCGATTGTTTGGCTATCTTGCGAATGGCTCGATAGCAGAACTGGTCTCACCACGTCGTGAGGAAATTTCGCTAGAATGATTTCACACCACATCGGGTCACAAGTTTTACGGACATCATAGCCTGCGGACACCATCTGATTAATCAGTATTTGGATCTGATCGAAAGCTGACGAGCAGCTTTCCGCATAACTGTTAGCTGGCTTTAAACTGATGAGTTTGTGCGCTATATGTGACCGATTTACAGAATGATTACAGTACTTTCCCTGTATAGTTTGTATAATCCACTCATAGTTTTCAGGCACAAGCTTTATGCCTTTTACTGAATCTTGTGCCTTTCCTCTCAGACTTTCCTTGAGTAAGAGGATTTTCTCCATAACGTCAAGCTCCTTACTCTTGTGAACAAGGGTCTCGAAAATTGCCCAGAACTCTGAGAAATCTTCAACGTTGCCGTAGAATTTCGGTAACGTCGCTTGAGGAGGTTTTATCGAACGACATAGTCGTGCCTTACTTCCAATTACATTATCAGCAACCGAATCCAACGGTATTTGAGAGATATTACTGTCCGCAGTTTCAATCGGCTCTGTTTCGTCAGCCTCATCTTCCTGCAGAGCAGTACTGCACGATGGAGCGTTTTGCAGTATTAGAGCTCTCTGTGAGATATACCCTAATTTTACGCTCATCATGTCCCTTACGCACTTTGATTCTTCATGACGTGCCGTGAGCTTGTAGATCAGATTATCCGCACTAGCTAGCTCTTTATGCAGCTGTGACTCATTCTCTATCTGCTCAATTTCTAGCATAATGTCCTTTTTATCGGACTTATTTTTACAAGTTTTGTATTCCTCTCGAATCTCTTTATAGAGCTTCTCGAGCTTGTCTTTTCCCTGTTTTACTTGCTTTATACTGCTTTGCAAAAGTGCAGTAGTAGACTTACATTTCTCGTAAATATTCTCATCCGTTAGCGGATATTCTACTCTTACTGTGTACTCTGTGTACGATACCACAAGATCTTTCAGCGTTGACGCGCTGCTCATGATTGGGGCTCTGTGGAAGTGCAACGCCATTTTATGCGGGACTTCTCGTAGGTCTCTTTGAATTTAAGAGATAGTGTTCCTAGTGTCTTGGACACTGGGAGTTTCTTTCGGTGATGAAAGATTTTTCTAGTGCTATATGCACAGAAATTTGCGGCTCTGGGCGTAGTTACGCGAGAGACTTACGATTCTCTTTATTATAGAGAATGCGATCTGCAATAGATCGACTTGTTGCTCTAGGCGTAGGGACGCGAGAGACTTACGATATGGCTTATTAGGCCGATGCACCAAATTTTACCCGTTGTCCGGATAGCGGAAGAGGTACAGATAGCGAAATGTTAGAGGAGTAACGAGTTTCTACTTCTGTACACAATTCAGGATGGTTCAGTGGTTAATCATTTATAGTAATGAGCAGGAAAGGGAGATAGGACCATTCGTCACAACCGCATAGGAGCACTGTCGCGTACGCCGCAATCTTCTGGCCATGGTGACCTGTTCCGCCCATGTACAGTGGGCTGGTGCCTCTTCTGGTAGAGGCATCGTCGTCGCCGACGATATCGATAGCCCTAGTCACGCGTACCTGCTGCAACCTACGGTAATCGGTATAAATTTCAAATACGGACGTCAGATTCATGGGTACTATTGTACTTATGATACTCCACTTAATCTTGTTCAAAATAGGTCTACTAGGGGTAATCTGCTATGAGAAGAACGAATATCATAGTCGTGTTTTGCGGAAATGCCTTATGAGTCCGTTATAATAAGTTTGAATTGCCTAGGGCCTTGCGAAATAGCGCGCACTGGTATGGGACGCAGAGACTCCGCCTCCCAGCAGCACGCATTCGCGCGACCGTCTCCCCGGGGGGGGGTCACCATAGCATGCCATGGCGTGCAGGCGCGGCGACTAGCTACTACATACAGCGAATGTAAGAGTCCAGTCCTATCTCCTCCTTTTGGTTACAGACCCGCGTCTTATTTGCTTTCATATTTTGGCAAGGGAGGGAAGTCCAGGATGGAGGCAATTTTAACACGGCTGCGTTAGTGGTCACAAATCCCGGAGTTCCTTCCCCTGCCCAATATTGTGTGACGCGGAGGAGAGCACACAACAGAGATTTCAAGGCTTTTCGAGATTTTAAGGCTTACGCCCTGGCTAACCTCCGCTGTAGGCTAGAGACAGCGAAACAGTGCGCATCGATAGGAGGCGGTCGAACTCAATATAACGGGCTTATAAGGCATTTCCGCAAAAAAAAAAAAACACTATGATATTCCTTTTTCCCATGGCAGACTACCCCTAGTATACCTATTTTGAAGAAGATTAAGTGGGGTAGCATAAGTACAATAGTACCCACGAATCTGACGTCCGTATTTGAAATTTATGTCGATTACCGTAGGTTACAGCGGGTACGGGTCACTGGGCTGCCGAGGTCATGGGCTGTTGATCACGAATCTGACCCTTTTGACAAATTAGAATGAAATAAATGTGCAGGAGATGTGTAGGAAGCAAATTGGTAAAGGAGGCAGCGGTTATGAAAAGATGCAAAAACAGTGCATATCACGGGAGACGAACACCTGGTATAGCACCTTTGAAGCAGCCTCGCACCCTGCTGAGCCACCGACTCGCTTGCAGCGGAGCCTTTCACCGCGTCCCATACAACAGCGCGCGCACGCATGGGCACGTGCTGACGGTGCGCTACTGTACCTCGCATTCGAGGGCCCGTAGCTTTTTTGGTTCAAGGACTGAGCAAGAACGAAACATGTTTTTCTACTATATGAAGGGTGGAGATTCTCGGAGTACTATCCATTTCCCCCGTTCAGACCTACGCTTCCCTTGTAACTACACTAGTGCCGACTCTCGTTTTTCGTTAATCTTATTAAGCTATAATACTTCAAAAAGCTGCAGCGAGAAGAACTTCATCTCCGTTAATCCAGACAAAGACAGCCTGTCGAATGGGTGTTCCACCCGGGGGCGTACACGGTCAGCACTCTTAAGGCCCCACATACTTTTGCGGCGAGGCGTGGGCAGCGAAAGCGATGAGTCATGTCGCTCCTGCAGCCGCTATTCGTCTTCCCGCCTTCTGTCCGCCTCCCGGCACGAAAGTCTAGAGCGCAGACAGTCTCTGCCAACGAAATCAGCGGCAGCGACAATAAAGATGTGGATCATCGTCACTCGCCGCCGGCGGCGAGCTCTGCGTCCTTGCCCTATTTGAGGACAGGGCCGCGACGTTGTCGCAGAAGTGTGTGGGGGCCTTTAGGACAGATTAACGGCTACGTCCAACAGGAAAGCAAAACACACCAACCTAATGAGAAATCGGATAGCGCTTCGAAATTTCCTTCCACAGCAAGAAAAATTTCGGTTCGTTGCGGTGTTTCCATTTCCAAACAGATGCCAAAAAGCTGTCATCTGACAGTGCTCCTTCCAGTCCCCGCTTCTTTAATACACTGCTTATAGTGGACCATTCTGTATTCTCAGTTTCTTCAGATTGAACATCGGAATAGTGATCGTCTGAGCTTGGTTGGCTGTCCACGGTTTTGTGAATGTATCCAAGATTTCCTATTGTAGTGCCAGGCAACACGTGTTTTGTAATGATACAATCGAGAATCGTAGGATCGCGTTTCGAGGTGATCTCCACGAAAATTTCCTTTGAGTCCTCAATAACGCCTACAACCGCCCAGCTATCGTGCAGCTTTCCTTTACGTCGGAATTTTCGATTGGCAATATACGTCTCCTCCATATGCATGACACTATTTGGTCCTCCGATTCGACACGACGTTTCATTTTCGAAGAACGACTCAACGATGACGTCTCGAAACAACTGATTCCACTGCACGATTGTGCGCGTGGCGACATTGCACCGTCGGGCTCTGTCTACTATCGTTCCTATATCCTCAACGTACAACGCTGATGCCAGAAACACCGTCTTCCGAGAACTATGTAGATTTTCGAAGAACGTGCCCCTCAAGTATCCTATCTTCGATCTAGAGTCACGACACGTTCTGCGATGGCACTCGAATTTCTTCCTAATAATGTGTCCGCCTTCGCCACGCTGCCGAGTGATCGCTTGTGGTTTGTGACAATTGGGACATTTCCGTGACTTCCACAGGAGTCCCCTGTCCGCCAGGAACCCATCGAATTCTTCGACGGTCATTCGATCTAATTCGTCCCACGAGGAGAGAGAAAAGCTCCGCAGCGACTCTAGATTTGTGGCACAGTCCGTCATTATCCTAAAAAACGGCCAATGAAATGAAAAAAGAGAATAATACTACCTAAAGCCATTTAATGAATTCTAAAAAAGGAGTTGTTGAAGCTAGCGAGAGTCACCCTCTATTTCTACCACGTGCCCTTCTTGTGTCTTGTGTTCAATACAGAAAATCGGGTACGACATCGAAAAAAAGTCGGTCAAATTTCGCCCCTTGGACATTCGAGGTGCTAACCACAACTAGAAGAATAAGGGATAAAGGACGGCTCTACTCAGTCCTTTCGGGATGCACCACGCATTCTACTTCTACGGGATGTCGTCGAGGCGATTTTGAATGGGTATTTGGCCATGCAGTGACTTACGGTGGCTAGTAGATGAACAAGCCAGCGCTTTATCCTTCCGGACAAGTCTGGTATCAATTCATCGACTGCGTGGCATGGAAGGCTGGGTTGGCCAGGACGGGAAATCCGAACCAAAAATCTGGTATCAGGTGCACACCAAGAGGTTAGCTCTGTAGAACCGTCAACCAACATTTCCTCCCAAATGTTCCATCCAGAACCGCCTCAAACAGAACGAGACCTATCATTTCCGTAGTTCCACTATTGATTACCGTGGAGCTGGCATGGTGCCAGCGCGGAACCAGAGGCATGGTGGTCCTGCAACGATTGTTGTTACGGTAACGATTTGAAAACGTACCCTAGTAAGAACGCATAGTGCTACCCTACCCATCAAACCCTCCGACAAGGCTGCACAGCAGCAGGGTTGTGATCCAAAACTCTATTTGCATTGGAAAGAAATCGCAAACCGCTATGCACTAATTGATTAAGGTAATAACGTTGCTTTAACTTGTTTTCGTGGTTTTATAGTGTTGTGATTGTTCCAGGTTTCTGTTCAATTTACTGTGTTTTCATTATTTCCTTCCCCGACTAGGAAAGCAAGTTAGAAAACTGATTTTGGTATTGGAAGGACAGCAATTGATAATGTAAGCATATTTGTATATGTTTTTATGTTGTGGTGCATGTTGTATTTCATTAGAGGTTGAAATGGACTATCCCCTCTTTCTCTAGGATTGCAGCCACGATTTTCCTGGTACTTTTCCTTGATCATATGATAGCCGTTATGTTGGACGAGTGAACAAGTGGCACGAATACATAGTCCTCGTTAGCATTAACAATCTCCGGAAAACTGCTAAGTTCGTATGAACGCCTGCAATATTGCACAGACACGAGCTCCACAAGACAAGATGTTAGTCGCGCTAGTCGCGCGATGAATCGGTATGGGAGCCTATCATTAGGGATCGCTCGGGGTGAGCGGTGGTATAAGATAGGCCTATGCCATTGGATAATAGAATCAGGCTTACCAGTGTTGTTGGTCCCTACCCCACTCGGCTCCCTGGTTTCTCGAGGGTCTAGTGGCTACCTCATGTTGTACATTATGTTGCATGTGTTCGTGTGTTTTTCAACTTTTATTTAAATGCATGTATAAGGCACCCCCCTCTTATTGGGATTGCACCATCTGTCGTAATCGGAGGGTCAGAAGGCGGTGACCCTTCCCTCCCCTTTGCGGGAGGGGGTTTGGTAGCTTTTCCAGGTCTGTAGTTAGAATGAAGAGATCTGGCTCTTCATTCTAACTACAGATCTGGAAAAGCTACCAAACGGCACGACGATATAGGTTGAAGAAGAGAGTTAAAATGAAATACAATTTACATTAATTAAAAGTTAAATTTTCCTGTGAATTTCGAAAATTCCGCGTAAATTTAATTTCAATGCAATTTAACGAAAACGGCCTTAGCTAAACTCCAATAAAAAAAATTTAACGGAAACGCTGGTAAATTCGTTGAATCGGTAAATCAATAGTCGTTAAATGCTCAACACTACCCCGTACTTCTATTAGTACACTGCGCTCCGATGCTCTCTTGCCGACGACGTCGCCGACGCCGCAACAGAATCTGTCGACAACGTCGCCGACGGTACCGACGACGATAGTGGCATCGGCGTCGGCGCATGATAGTGGCAGAAGATGCAAACCGCTGTTTACTAGCTATTTGCTATCAAAACGTCTGCAGCGATTCGCATAGGTCCGAATCCGAACCCCCGACTCGTGCTCACGAATTCTGAACACTACCCACTTGGTCAACTTCGCTCTGCTGGGGCCGGATTCATCAATCGCTTACCGCCCTCGATCGGTGAAAATACCGCCAAAACCTGATGCTGACGAATGTCATATCCGTTGGTTTGACGGTATTTTCACCGTTAGAAGGCGGTAAGCGGTTGATGAATCTCGCTGTTGGTGGACGGCAAGCCGGCAATCATATTGGGTTGCCCTTCGACAGTTTTTTGTCATTTTCGAACCACCCAGTAGCCCATAGCAAAAACGAAAAACACTTCTATCCTCATCCTCCTCGCCTTTTGCCCTACAATATCATATAGATCTCGTATAGGATCTCTGAGGGAAGTTCATGGGCTTCCCTTGTTAGGACAACAGATGCATCTCAAATGTTGGAGGGGGGGGGGCAGTTTGAATGTGTTCGACAGGGCGTGTGTGTGCAATATTGCAGACTATGAAAACATCGGCTAATGATAGAGAGCATTCTCGTGGTTCATATGAAAGACAACAAAGGATGAAAAATTTGGGAGCACTGCGAGAAGTATGCAAGAAGGGTGTGCGAGAAGTCTGCAGGGGCCACGCAATATTGCACACATTCAGCTGCCATTCGGACTTCTACTGAATCCACTGCAAACATACATTATCGAACGCATTCAGACTGCCTCCTCCATTGTGAAAACGTCGATGTCTCGTAGTTTGTTGAGCAGCGAAAACAACTGGCACCTCCCTAGTTAGGCATATTGCAGATGAATGTATAGATGTATAGATACGCTAAGTGGCGTCTGCTACATGTTGCCTGCGAAATGGTATAATAGCACCATGGGAAATGAAAATGTGAACCGAAATATGGACGAACGTAATCTCTACACCTGGGTTCAACTCTCACAATCGAAGAACACAAATTTTCATCATACTGTACCTCGAAGTCGTAGTGCGCACCATACAACTCAAAATACGGCTAAATTTCATAAGTCGCCGCATCAACTTCATTTTGTTTTCTTTAGTAACATGATTTGCTTCCTAGTTGTATTTTACAAAAAGCTAGCAAGTTTCAACTGAGTGAAGTGATCTGGCCAAGCAAACCTTTCCCTCCCGGTCTTTTTTCTTTACAGCAACATTGAGGCTTTCGTTGTCCGTTCTTATCTAGCCATTTTATGGTTTTGGTGGTTTATTAATTGTGGAAGGTGAAATCAGTCAACGAATCAACACATTCCTACGGGGTGAAGGAGCGTGCGCAAGTTTGGATGTCACATTACTGCGTAAATCTGCAGACTACACGAGTACCCGTGATCTACCGCAATATTGCACACGTTCATATGATGGGGTATTCAAACAACTGTAAGGCCTATGGTATACTTCAATCCGCGGGCACTCCCGCGGGATGCCCAGATCGTGCCAGGACCCTACTCCTGGCCACTCGTCAGGCCCGCCGCACCCATGTTGTGCCGACAGCCTGACGCGGGAGTATACCATAGGCCTATGACAACAAGAAATACTGAAAACACACTAACCTATTCGAAGAGAGGATAGCGAGTTCAATTTTTCAGGGAGCTCTCCAGTAGCCTAAAACAGGTGATAATTACGAGAGCGGTGCAAGGTGCAACCGATATGGTGAGCGATAAGCCGCGCTATCATGAATTTCGGCAGTAATTTCTCTGTTAAATTGCTGTAAGTCCTTGATGAATCCACACCAGAACTAAGCATGAGATGCTAGAATGACATTTGCTACAATATGCGGTACGCGCATAAGAGCGGTCCTAGTTTGAGGAGGGGATAAGTTAGGGCGCAAATAGGGTCGGGTGAGGGTCATCCTTTCTCAGTGAATATTCGTTTTGGTAGGAAGGCACGTGCATGTCCAATTAGTCAGAAATGGTCTATCTCAGTTCACCATAAGTGCTGCATAAAATTAAAAGTTCATTTTATTTAGAAATTAAAGCGGAAAGTTTAAAGGGTGAAATTTTTTAAAGTGTAGAGTTTAGATTGGTCTAGACAAAACATTGTGTAGGGCTGTCCTACATGGTGACCCCTTCACCGACTCTATCTGCGCCGAAGTTAGTGTTCAAATCGAGCCCACATCAGGTCCTATCGAGAATTTCTTTAGCAGCTTGCTTCTTCGTGGTGTGATCCGGATAATTTCAATCAGGGATGTGCAGATTTTTTCTCGGGAAACGCAAGTAAGCACGTAATACGAAATGGAAGAGCTCAAAATTGGGGAAAACCTGGGGCCGGATTCATCAACGACTAACCGCGGTGTAGGAGGTAGAGATGCCCACGATGAAGCTTGCGTCTCTGACTCTTACGTTATCTCTACCTTACTCTTATATTATCTCTACCCTTGTACCCCGCATACCCACGGGTTTAGTTATTGATGAATCCGACGACGGAATACGAAACACGGAAACAGAAATAACTCAAAGCTCATTACTTCATTTAATTTCTCATAAATATATTTCCATACAGGGGCCGGATTCATCAACGACTTACAGCAATTTCACAGAGAAAATTACAGCCGAAATTCCCGATAGCGCGGCTTATCAGGCGATATGGTGAGCGATAAGCCGCGTGGTCTGAATTTTTCGCTGTGAATTCTCTGTTAAAGTTATGTAAGTCGTTGATGAATCCGATGGTAATAACCACCAGAGGTCCGATATGGGGGATAAGGGGTAGAGATGAATGCTTCATCGTGGGTATTTCTACGCGTTCTAACCGCAGGTTAGTCGTTGATCGGCCTCAGATTGTCCTTAACGAATTTAGGAAGCGGGCAAGGCAGCATATGACTCTTTCCCAGTCACAATAACAATAAGAAATCCTTGTATTCGTATCATTTCCAACACAAAGACGGTTTTTAAAACGTAACAAGTCGAAGTTTATGCAAAATCTTTCTGCGAATAAGAAGAAAGCACTTTAAACCCAATAAGGTGCAGTCCCTATCGGGGGGGGGGGGAGACCTGATCCCCTCTCTTGGAGATGTCCAACCGTTACGCTGAAACATTAAAAAGATTTCACTATGGGGACTATGCACGGTGCAAGCGGGGGGGGGGGGGGGGAGCACTATGCATGGCAGTGATCCAAAACTCTATTTGCTTCGGAAAGAAATCGCAATCCGCTATCCACTAATTGATTAAGGTAATAACGTTTCTTTAACGAGTTTTCGTGGTTATATAGTACTGTAATTGTTCCGGGTTCTGTTCAATTTACTGTGTTTCCATTACTTCCTCCCCCCGATTAGGAAAGCAAATTAGAAATCCGATTTTGGTTCTGGAAGGACAGTATCTTATATGGTAAGCATATTTATACATATTTATATGTTGCCGTGCATGTTGAATTACTTTAAAAATTGAAATGGACCGCCCCTCCCCCATAGGGATTGCACCCCCAATAAATCCACAGGGGCCGGATTCATCAACGACTAACCCGTGGGTATAGGGGGTAGAGATACCCACGATCAAGCCTGCGTCTCTGAATCTTGCCTTATTTCTACCCGACTCTTATCTCTACCCCTTATACCCCGCATATCCACGGGTTTAATTGTTGATGAATTCGACCCCAGAGTTAAGTAAGGCCGGATTCATCAACGACAAAAACCCACGGGTATAAGGGGTAGAGATACCCATGATGAAGCCTGCGTCTCTTACGAGGGAGGTCAGTGAACTCGGTCCGAGATTCTGAACGAGACCTATATGGTCTTGTAGGGCATTGGACGAGGATCACAGAACTGTGTTTCGTTTTTGCTAAATGCCCCTGGGTGGTCCAAAAATGGCAAAAAGTTGCCCAAAACTTGACCTACAAAAGGTTTGGGGCTCAAATTAAAGTTAGATTATAGTAATACGATAATTTCCTACGTTTCCTAGACGAAGCTGCAGTGCACATTCAAGTGATTCATTTGCAACGTTGGTGGCAGCGACTGGAGTACCGAGTGGATAGCGCGGCGGACTTACGGGAGGGGGTCGAGGGTTCGATTCCGGGGGTGTCTATGCGATTTGCTCCGTGGAGTGCTCCCTTTTTGGCTAATAAAAAGTACATTTTGGCTTTGGTAGGATACCTATTTCGCTTCCTAACCCCGCTTTCAACTTGTTGTGAGAGTGACAGTCTGCCGCGCTATTCACTCGGTCAGCCATCGCTGCCACCATCGTTGCAAATGAACCACTTGAATGTATACTGCAGCTTCGCCTAGAAAACGTAGGAAGTTATCATATTACTGTAATCAAAATTTGAGCTTCAAACCTTTGTAAGTTAAGTTCTGAGCAGGACAGGGCTATTCCAGGTGTCACTTTTCCCTATTAGCTCGCCCTGAAGTGATACAATTTTATTGCCATTTTTGGACCACCCAGGGGCATTAAGCAGAAACGAAACAGTTCTGTGATCCACGCCCGATGCCCTACAAGACCATATAGGTCTCGTTCAAAATCTCCGGACCGAGTTCACTAAACTCCCTCGTTAGTGTTACCCTATCTCTCTCTCTCACTCATCTTATCTCTACTCCTTGTACTCCGCATACCCATGGTTTAATCGTTGAAGAATTCGGTCCTTGGGGTCGGATTCATCAACAATTAAACTCACGGGTATAAGGGTAGAGATAAGATAAGAGACAGAGACGCAGGCTTCATCATGGTTATCTCTACCCCTCTATACCCGCGGGTTAGTCGTTGATGAATCCGGCCCCAGGTCTTATTGAATGTTCCGGGTCTATCCTAATTGGGAGAGGGCAGCTCTAAGGTTACAGCATCTCACAACACGACACTCACTCTCTGAATTCGCATGGGTACCGTAGTAACATTTGGCAGTAGCTGAAGCTCTGAAACGAACTCAAATGAGTAATGGAGAGGCAAGACACCACATGCCCTCCTCCGACTGGGATAGATCCAATGTCCCCTATGGAAGCAGTGTTAGTGTAAAACAATCAATGAGTGATGAGTCACCATTTCCGTTCCGTCTTCCGCCCCAGAAGAAGCGGAACACGGAACGGAAAGACCGAAGCCCCTCTCCCAATTAGGAAGGGCCGGAAACCGGAATTCGGAACACCGAAACGGAAATTCCGCACATCCCTGGTTTCAATGGAGGGTGGTTGGAGAAAAAGGGGTTGTCCCAATTGAGGTAGCCCTCCCCAAACTAGAATTGCATGAAAATGATTCCAATGAAGCCTAAACACGGGCTAAATCTGTTTAGACATGTCTTTACCTAGTACCTCCTCTTCTGGCATGCTGAATCCACGTCAAGCACATGTCTTTACTCGTGAGCTCCATGATGGCAGTGACGCTGTTCGGCTGTAATCCATGAAAAGTACATGTCTTTACACGATAACTCCGGGTCCATAGTAGTTTGCATGTCAGGACATGATCTGGACATGTGGCTACACGATGAAGTGACTTGTCTTTTGAATTCGACTTCAGCGAAATGGCATACACTACATGAAGGGGTGTCCAAACGGATTTGGCCTCCGATTAGGGAGGGGAGCATCCTATGATCAGAATTTTTGTCTGTTCGGCAGGCAGAGATACCAACAAAACAATGGGGACAAAAATACACTAACTCCCAGCAGTAGAAATCCAAATTATTAGACACAATGCATATGCGTGGGCGTTGTGCTTAGGCATTTTCCAAATTGGAGAGGGCCAGCTTATATGCTTCTTTGTGGCGTGTGTGCCTAAGGAGATATTACTTACTCTGATACTTTGATGGTCCTTTTGTCGGCTGGAGGTCTTCTCAGCGGGGATCACAACTCTTCCGGACCGCTCGATCTCTGGCAGCTTGCACCCAGTGAGGCAGACTCTGCTCTCTGAAAGATCTTGAGAATGAGTCTGCCTGTCGCGTTGGCGGTCGTCCCAGTGGTCTCTTATGGTCTCTCGGGAGGCATTCTGTGACACGGAGACTCCATCTATCGTCCTTTCGTCGAAGCAGGTGTCCGGCCCAGCGATATTTGGACTTCTTCATGTACTGCAGCGGGTCTGCTAATTGCGACCTCTCCCTTAGCTCCGAGCTTCGTAGGCCTTCTTGCCATTGCTGACGAAGGACTGTCCTCAGAAGGCATCTCTCCAGTGCACGATGCGTAGTTTGCATCGCTCTGGCGATTGTCTTGTTGTCGGGCCAGGTTTCCGTCGCGTAACACATCGCAGGCAGTACAGAGGCGTTGAATATCGAGGCCCTGAGGCCGGGATCCTTGACCTGCTCGGTGACTTCGCGAATCGAACTGAAGGCTGCCCATGCTGCGCGTCTCCTGCGGGCGATTTCAGGGGGTGAGGGACGTTCTGCCTGAAAGCGGCGCGGGCAAAGGCGCGGGACAGTGCCTGTGGAGACAATTAGCGTCGACTCGCGCAGTGACACCCGCCGCGTCGCACTCAGCCAGGGAGCCCTCACCGCAGAGGCGATGCTGACCCAGCCAACTACAGGAGGCTGTAGGTCGACCAGATTTGGTGTGATTACAATCGATAAAGGGATATGAGGTTCAGACGGCTTGCATTGGCAGTCCAGAATATGGGACTGATCTGAACCCTACCATCTTCTATATCAGAATTTCAAGCTCTATCGAATGAGTTAGGAAAGAATCTTGTCTCAATGACCCTTACAACACTTTTTTTCAGGCGCAGTTATCTTTCGGTAAATATCAGTTTTTATTTATATCAGAATTAACTACGAGGCATGCTTCCAGGCTACTGATGTGAACTATACCTTCTCCTGCATTATATCTGTCTAGATAACCTTAAGGCGACTTTTTGGGCGTTGTTTATTTTCTTTAAATAACAGTTTTTATATCAGAATTAATTTCGAGGCACGTTTCAATACTACTGATGTAAACCCTACCATCTCCTGTACTAGAATTTCGAGCTCTATCGAATGATCCAGAAAAGAATACTGCCTCGATAACTCCTAAGGCGATTTTTTTCAGGCGCTGTTTATTTTTCGCTAAATATGTTTTTATTCACATATATCAGGACTAAATGCGAGACTTGCTTCCAGGCTAAAATTGCACGAGTATTCCAACTAGATAGACGAGGGATCTTTTAACATAAGTTCAAAGCATTAGTTTCTAAATTACATTTCTTTATCATTTCGTAACTGATTTTTCTAAGGAACTTTACAATGCACACACCATACATGTCGAGACTAAGACTGGATAGGTGGTTCATGAAATCTAATGTTCACCGAGAATAAATTTCATCACACAATACTTCAAATTGCTCGTCCAGTCGTTTGTGACTTCTAGCAGTTTTTTGACCTCTCGTTCCACAGGCAATGTACCTGCATAGCCAATGTCTCCTCCCCAATTAACGAGTTAGGAAACACTTATGAGATGCTTTGAAAAAATTGGAGTACGTCGGTGTTCTTAGGAGGTTCACCGACTATCAAATTGAACTCTTTGGGCAATTTCAGACTGTGAACATGCTCTACGCACTGAAGGATCATAATCTCATTTTCAAAAAGTTTGAGCACTTGAAGGTCTCTCGTCTATCTAACTATATTTCCCACAATTTCAGCCTGGAAGCATGCCTCGCAATTAATTCTGATATAAATAAGAACTGATATTTAAGGAAAATAAACAACGCCTAAAAGCCGCCTTAAGGGTTTTTTAGGCAGGATAATTTCTAGCTCATTTGATAGAGATCGAAGTTCTAGTACAGGAGATGGTAGAGTTCACATCAGTAGCCTGGAAGCATGCCTCGTAGTTAATTCTGATATTAATAAAAACTGATATTTACCGAAAGGAAACGGCGCCTGAAAAAAAATGTTGTAAGGGTTGTTGAGACAAGATTCTTTCCTGGCTCATTCGATAGAGCTTGAAATTCTGATATAGAAGATGGTAGGGTTCAGATCAGTCCTATATTCTGGACTGCCAATCATGCCGTCTGAGCCTCCTATCCGTCTATCGATTGTAATCACACCAAATCTGGTCGACCTACAGGCTCCTGTAGTTGGCAGGGTCAGCATCGCCTCCGCGGCGAGGGCTGTCTGGCTGAGCGCGAAGCGGCGGTTGTCACTGTGCGAGTCGACGCTAATTGTCTCCGCAGGCACTGTCCCGCGCCTTTGCCCGCGCCGCTTTCAGGCAGAACGTCCCCCTCCCGATTCCAGGAGCAAGGTCGTTATCCATGTTGAGCTCTCTTCCCAGATAGACGTAGGAGTCGACCTGTTGTAGAGCGACTCCATTTAACCTTACGAGTCCCGTGTCACACCACTGGTTGACCATAAACTGCGTTTTGGACATATTCATGTCCAATCCAATCTTCATACCTGCCACACTGAGCTCGTTCAGCATTCCCTCGACTTCTGCCGTGCTGGTAGAGATGAGAACAATATCGTCGGCGAAGCGAAGGTTGCTGATCCGTTTACCGTCGACAAGGTAGCCTTTATCGTCCCAGTTCAAGTCTTTCATGGCATCCTGGAGTGCCGCTGTGAATTACTAATACAAGAACAAGCAGACACAATGATCTCTGCGAAAAAATGAATATCTATCTATCTATCTATAAAAAGAGTTTCATAGACCGTGACCTGCAGAATTCTGGCACTAATTCACCGACCCAGGAAATTTGAAAGGCTTGGTTGGCCTGGACCACCGAAAACGTATGCTTGGAGTGAGGAAGAATCAGATCATGCTAGCTGCTCTGATCATGCGGCTTTCTTCCCTCCCTAGCAGTGCAAAGGCAATATTTGAGAACCCTACTATGTTTCAACCTTGCTCTACCCTCATTAAGATCAGGTGAGTAGTTCCACGAAGCCATCCGGACCCCCTACCCCACCACTACGCTTGACATCGGCATTAGACGATTCAGTGATGCCGTTGTTTGTGTTATCAGTACCTTCGTCGGCACTATTGTACTTTCACAACTCCACGGGTCGAGGAGAGGTCGAAAAAATTTTTTCGCGCAAACTTCGGCTAGGGGGTTATTTGGGGTGCTGATCACAAATCTGATATCCGTTTTCAAAATTACGGCCGATTACGGTAGGTTACGGTAGGTACGGGTGACTAAGGCTGCCAAGGTCATGATCGCCGATTTCGCGCAAACATCGGCTAGGGGGTCATTTGGGGTGCTGATCACGAATCTGAGATCCGTTTTTCGTTTTACGCTGGAGTTTCGGCGCAATCGGTGACCATCACCAGTGCCCACTGTAACCTACCGTACTCCAGCGTAAAACGAAAAACGGATGGCATATTTGTGATCAGCACCTCAAATAACCCCCCTAGCCGAAGTTTGGGCGAAATCGGCGATCATGACCTTGGCAGCCTTAGTCACCCGTACCTACCGTAACCTACCGTAATCGGCCGTAATTTTGAAAACGGATCTCAGATTCGTGATCAGCAACCCAAATAGCCCCCTAGCCGAAGTTTGGGCGAAAATTTTTTTTCGACCTCTCCTCGACTCGTGGAGTTGTGAAAGTACAATAGTGCCCCTTCGTCCCCTAGGCCCGTCGACGATTCCCCTGATGCCCCTTAGTACGATCCTCCCACTTCACTCTAGCATCAGCTTGATTGCAGGAACCTTCACTCCTCGTCCTTAGACGGTCAACCTCAGGCAAAAATCGAAATTTTCGATAGGTTCTGAGCGTCTCTCGATTTTAGTCACACGACGAGAAGTACTTTCGTCACAAGATTTCCTCTGCTTCTAACGCTGTGTTGAATAGATATTTTTTCCATGCGGGACCGCTACAGCAGTGACGAATTGCCTAACCACAGACAAACAAAGGAACTTCACTTTCAAGCTACAATCAGCAATGTAGCTCGATATTTGCCTTCCGATAGAAATATTCCACCTACTGTGAAGCACTTCCATCGGCCATTATATCCGCGTGTCTCCCAAACCGAATTCGCTTGTGAGGAAATCGATTAAATCGAGCGACATTGGCCTCCCGATCGAAACTTCTTACCTGTTGTGAAAGCCCTCCATCGACGATCGTAATCACTTAAATCCCACTCTCTGAACGCTATTTCGCGACCCGTAATCTGATCAATATCGATTGATGGCAATCGATACTTCAAATTCGGACTTCAAACGGACTTCAGATTCGTGTTCAGCGACCACGATGCTATGGGCGTGTTCATACTTCTCGACAAGAGCGACAAAAGCGCCAAGACCGACTGGAGCGACTAGGGCGACGGATGCAGTGTGGTGCACGTAAATAATCACGCATTCCACACTACATTCGTCGCGGACGGAGTGTGGAGTACGCAATTATTTACGTACACCACACTATGTCCGTCGCCCCAGTCGTTCTTGTCGCTCCAGTCGCTCTTGTCGCGAAGTATGGACAGGCCCTATGGTGACCCCCCCCCGAGGGAGACGATCGCGAATGCGTGCTGGTAGGGGGCGGAGTCTCAGCGTCTCTTACCATTGCGCGCTATTTCGCAAGGCCTTAGGCAATCCAAACTTAATACAACGGGCTTATAAGGCACTTCCGCAAAAAAATGACTATGATTCATTCATTTTTTTTTTCATTTTTCATTCGTTTTATTCATTCTTCCCATGGCAGACTACCCCTAGTAGACCTATTTTGAACAAGATTAAGCGGGGTACCCCCCCCCCCCAGACTACTCCTAGTAGACCTATTTTGAACAAGATTAAGCGGGGTAAAAGTACAATAGCACCTCGGATTCGTATTCAACGACTTCATCTACCCCCAAGGCTAAAGTTTCGGACCGCCTGAACGATATCCACAAAAGGCCTGTATATACCTCGCGAGAGCAGCGACAAGAGCGCAGCGCGCGGAAGTATGAACAGGCGACAGCAGCGACTAGAGCGACAACGCCGGCGCTCGAGTATGAACACCTTTCGGCGGCGCGCGCTCTGTTTGAATCGATTCGCCTGTTTTGCACGAGCGACGGGAGCGACGAGAGCGCAGCGCGCGTGGCGTGCGTGGCGTGCGCAGCGACAAGAGCGGCTGGAGCGACAACGCCGGCGGTCGAGTATAGGCCCATGCACACTTCTGCGACACCGCGGCGCGGCAAGTGGTGCGACGGCTACCTCCGCGAAATCCAGCGGTCGCGGCGCGGTCGCGTTAGAGCATCGTTACAGGCAACGGGACCAACGTCCCAGTGCATGTCGCGCCGCCAGGAAAGATTTGAAGCATTCCAGTCTGCGGCACTCGGCGCGGCGTCGCGTGCGATAGCCGCCGCGACAGCCGCTGGAGTGTGCATGCCTCCCCCCTGCGGCACGAGTCGCAGTGTCGCGCCGCGGCCGTCGCGGCCCTATCCTTCATCATGGCCGCGCCGCGCTGTCGCAGAAGTGTGCATAGGCCTTATGAACACTTTTCGGCGGAGCGCGCTCGGTTTTAATCGATATGCATGTTTTGCACGGGCGACAACTCGCTCTTGTCGCGAAGTATGGACATGCCCAGCGCATCGATGTTGATCCTGACTAACCACAGAGCACGTGATTGGTGGTGGCGCGCTAATTGCTGAGAAGTTTTCGTTACTGTACCCACTCGCCTCCACGCTTTTTATATTCTTTTTTTTTTGCTTCGTAGTTTTTTCACTGGCTATGTGTTCCGTTAACATTTACTGCCTCTAGTAAGTATGAATGCCTAGCAGTGAGAACTGGTGAATCCTTTCTCTGCTCCCTTCCCCGGATTTCTCCTTCAGATTGGGGCTGCTGTGAGGCATCTGCAGTTTTATCATGCTTCCTGGCGTATTTTTTTCTCGCGGCGTGGCGATAGTTGAGAAAGCAAGATGTTCTTTGTGTTCAGAAATGGAGGATTCGTTAGAGGATCGAATATGTGCCATTGAAAAGGCGCTGGGAATAGACGAGTGTGCAGACGTAGGTGCTCCGTAGGCCATTCTGATCTCCCTCTACATTGTGTCGTTTCAGGCGAAACCTTCAGATTTTGATGTAGCAGCGTTACAAGCGAGGATGCATAGCCTCGGCTTGGACCGAGTGATGAAGATACCTATGACGAAATTGAAGAATCTCAGAAATCTCGCCAGTAAGGTTAGAGTCCAGCATTGTACGGACTCCCCGGGTCTAAAAAGGAACCGTTTTACTTCAGCCACACATGCAGCCTCTGTCGGAGCGTTTGGCAACGATTGAATTCTGCGAGGACTTAATTAGGAAGAGAGCAGAGCTGCTGAAGGAATTCGAGGAGCGGCTCCAGGTGCGTTACATTTGGAGGCGGAATGTAAGGTTCATTAAAAAAATGTGTTTCAGGTTGTTCTTAAAACCGACAAGATCGCTATGGTTGCCCAGCAAGAGAAGCAGCTAGAGAAAGTTCAACAGGACATCCTCAAGAGCTTGGAGGAATGGCAGCAGTAAGCCCTTGTCACGTTTTGATTACGTTTCAGTCAATCAATCTGTCCGATTTCATTACTCTTAGCTTCGCGGCGGTGGTAGGCGTCTTTGCCTAGCATTGATGTTGGGAAGGTGGACTTAGGCGGAATTTAGAGATAGTCGTCGTGTGGCGAGGCATTATGACATTCACCAATATCGATTAGGCGGACAATCGATCGATATTGGTGTGCGCAACGTCGGATCATTGAGGACCAAAGAATAAATCCCGTCATAGGCCTTGTTCATGCTCAGACGCGATTCATGAGTAGTGGCGAAGTTAAACTAGCGTCGCGACCGATCCATTTAGCCACGATGCATGTCATCGCGTCGCTCGGCGTCGTAAGTATAAACGGGTCACCAAAAGTAGCTTGTAAAAAATTGTAAAATCGGATGTCCAATCATCCAACACAACATCCAATATTATTAGGACTTACAAGTAGTGGACGATCCTTACTCAATTTACGGAAGGGCAGTACACTCGGATCCGTAGGGCTTATCGAATCACTCACATGAATGCCCTTACTATGTTTCCATTCCATCTACATTCATCCTCCTGTTGGGCAACATATGATTTCCAAAGCAACATGCGAGATTTGGTAGGATCATTTTCTCTTTTTGACACATCATCATAGTATTTTTATAGGTCACTCACCGTTAAACGCATATATTCATAAAACTGCGGACGAGTGGTTCAGGCGCGAAGGTAAAAATTCAAACAGTCGAACACGGGCGTTGGCGATGGAGCGCGAAATCCTTGATTCCAAGCATTACTCGCGCGAACCTCTTATCGCCCAGGAAGAGTCCGGAGCTGGGTTCTGCGCTCTTCAAGCGCAGAACCAGGCAAGGGAAGGGACTCCAGGGTGTGATGCAGCCAAGCTGCTCGTGTGGAATCTGCCCTCATCGCCCAGGAGGGGTCCGGAGCTAGGTTCTGCACTCCTGAAGCGGCGAAGCGTATACGGTTGGAAAGTGCGCAAAAAAACGCTTCAAAATCGTGTAGACGTCGACACCCGTCAAATATCACATAGTCAGCTGGAATGCAAGAATGCCACAACGCAGAAGAACCGAACCACCTACCTTTCTTGCACGAAGCAACCGCTTATCCACTGCACCACGACTCGCTCGTCGAGGCGTCCTTCGCAAGCCTACAAGAGATCGATCGAACGTCAGCGGGCGCGCCGACGCAATCTCTAATCCAGGAGGGCGCAGAGAGCAAAAGACTACGGTGATGACTGTGTGGCCGTGCCGCGACGACTCGTCCGCAGTTTTTTGTTGTGTGCGTTTAACGAGGAGTTTATAGGTCATTTAGAAGAGTGACCATTGGGTCCAGTTGCCTTGCAACAAGGACTTTCTTCTCAATTTGGACAAGAAAATCTAAACGTTGCTGCAGCTTGTTTAACTAATCACGCCAGAAAAAGATAGAACGGATGTAAAGGGGTGCCTAGACTATTTTAATGGGAAAAGAGCCATTGAAAATGTGTGGGGGGAGTCGGTGTTCTTCAAATTTCATGATCGCGTCGCGTCGCTCGGCATCGGAAGGATAAACGAAACCTAATACCTTTTCTATCGTCGCTAGTCAATACTCATAACAGGGGCTGACAGGGGCTATATATGTATTTATTTACTTATTTTCGTAATTTGAGCTTATCTTTACGCTCACGCGTGATTGGCATGTTCCTCGTCTTCCAATGAAATTATGCTTTATGGTGTTTTATGGGTTATGGAGGAAAAGTGGTAGTTCCTTATTTTTTATAGCCTGAAGTGTTCATTGTACTAGATGTAAATGTGCTTATCAACGCTGCAGTGGCATTTTTAGATACACAATGGAGCTGGACACATTCAAGACGGAGTACTTCTCGGTCATGGGAGCCTTACGAGAACGTCTCGACGAAATAGACAGAGTGGTTGGTGTCTCAGCTGCTACTAGACGTGTCTCAAATGCATCTGTGGTATTTTAGGTCGCCCGTGCTGAGAGCGAATCGGAAGCTTGAAATATTGGAAACTTTGCTGTTGTACTTCAAAGTACATCTGTACACAGTCATGGAATGCTTTCTTACAATATATTTATTGAAATTGAATGTCGTATAATAATAAAACGGACCATTTTTTTCGTTTCTGGTCCGCATAGTAAGTTGAATCTGTGTTTGAACTTGTTCGTTTTGTTATTGAACCTGAAATATAGGCGTCGTTGAGAATGCTTACAATCGTTCGATCCAAGAAAAACGATAGGAAAATAGCAATAGCAACTGCTTTAAGGATCTGATGTTTCGTAAGTTGCTCTCATCTGATCAAGATTGGTATCTGCCTTTTATTAGGCTTACGTTTCGGTGATGTCGCCTTCGTCAGATTAGGAAAAGTCGAGTTCATTTGAAAAACTACTCGCGCAAAGAGTATCTAAGTGGATATAAGCTCGCACACCTATTCTAGTTAGCCCTCCTCCAGGTACGGGTGACTGGTAGATCACTTCGACCCCACCGCTAAGGTTGGAGTTACCATGCTGTACGACATTGCCTCCTGATTCTTTTTCTACTTCAGTGTTCTCTCCCGTAGGATGAAATGGCGTTTGAACGAGTAGTTCTTCAAATGAATTCGACTTGTCCAAGCACTGAAGAAGGCAATACGCCGAAACGCAAGCCTAATAGCACTAGGTAGAACCGCGGTCCGGAACAACGTTTACAACAACGTTTCTATTATGGTGTGCGGAGTTTTCAATTATACGTGTGTCTCCTGTAGCTGTGCTGTCGGCCACCCTCCGGTTCACTCCTCATGTGTTCGTCCACGGCGGCGCAGAGAGGTAGCAGTGAATAACAGGAGAGAAGATGACGAGCCGGCGGAGAGGCGAAGAACAAGTAGACTAGAGCAGAGTGAGTCTGGTGGCGCGGACCCGTGTATTTATACTCCGTTTTCCGTCAGAGCGATCAATAGCAAATATTCGAATGGAATATGTAAACACGCGGGAAGGCGTGTTAAATGTGCTCTAACCTACACTATGCGCCCCAAGCCACTCTCATACATGGGCCTTGTTCATACTTCGCGACGGCAACGACAAGAGCGACGGCAGCGACGGCAGCTCCCGGAAAGTATGAACAGGCAACGAGAGCGACAAGAGCGACGGACGTAGTGTGGCGTGCACAAATGCACCATAACGCCTATTTTTTGTAAATCAGTCAACCACAGACACCAGCAAACAGTGATATTACCCACATCATCAACCTGGCACTCAAAAGAACCTTAGTAGCATGCTTTACCTTGATCTGATGAATTCCGAAATATTATAGAAGTCGTTTCCTTTGAACTCTAGTGCGCTATGGTGTGATTACGTATTCCATAGTCCGCTCGTAGCTCCCATCGCTGGCGCCAAGTATGAACAGACGACAGCAGCGAAGAGAGCGACAGCGCTTGAGTAAAGGCTTATTCACACTGCTACGACAGTGCGGCGCGACGGCACGTGTATAGTGGCCAAATTGATTGATCGCGTCACTCGATCAATGTTGCCACGATACGAGGCGTCGCGTCACTCGGCGGCAAAGTATAAAGGGGCCATATGAACAGCGGTGATCGCTCCCATGCGAAGCTGAAGGCATCCCCTGGTAAAAATATGCCCTTGCTGCTGGTGATCCTTTCTAATTCACGACATGCTTAAGCATACATTGTTTTTGTTAACCAGATTTAATCATCCGTGTCTAGTGCAGGTACTTCTGAAGATTAAGTGAAGGTAACCTAACAACCAGGATGCTGTTGTAGGTACAGAGGTCGAATTTTGTTGAGGTGTTGAATAGGATAGATCCCGAAACATCTAGAGCTTCTTTTACAATACCATAGTAAAATAGACTTTTGGTTTGTAAAGGCCCGTCCATATTTCGCGACAGCAGAGACAAGAGCTCAGCGCGCGCGGCATACGCAGCGCGCGGAATTATGAACAGGCGACAGCAGCGACTAGAGCGACAAGAGCGGCTGGAGCGACAACGCCGGCGCTCGAGTATGAACACTTCTGCGGCACGCGCTTTGTTTGAATCGATTCGCATGTTTTGCACGGACGACGAGAGCGACGAAAGCGCAGCGCACGTTGCGTGCGCAGCAACAAGAGCGACAGCGCCGGCGCTCGAGTATAAACACTTCGGCGGCGCGCGCTCGGTTTCAATCGATATGCATGTTTTGCTCGGGCGACAAGTCGCTCTTGTCGCGAAGTATGATCAGCACGCAGTCCACATAGGCGGAGTTTAGGTGAAATTTTTTTCGTCCTCAGAGGCATGAATGTACAATAGCGTCTTTAATAGCTTTGTCGCAGCGCGTTGGTGGAGCGAAATCCCAGACTGCAGATAATTCGAATAGAATTCTATAGAAGAATGCAATTAGAAAATATCCGGAAACTAAAAAGGTGGGAAAGATAAATTCACCACAATATGAATTTTTGAGTGCGGCTTTCATCACTTTGAAGCGCCTCATTTCTTCGATGTGCTCTTCCGCATCTGCTGACTCTGTCGTAACTTCGCGATGACGTTTTGCGGTTGAGTCTGTAGTAGATTGGGCTGGTCGTCTTTCCGAGCCGGACTTTGTGATGGTCGCTTAGGGCTTTGAGTAGGCACAAAAGGTTTCAATCGCTGATCGTGAATCAGATGGTCTTCAGTCTCGTCCACGATTGTTGGTTGTACCTGGAAAGAAACCTATGCAACATCAGTAGAACCTGTGAAGCGCCCTTTGTATAGTCATTCTCAATGTTCACTTCTTTGTGCCGGCCCTTGGCCTAGTGGTTGACTCCTCGATCAGTGGCAACCCGGCTAAAACCGGCCCTGCGGCGGCGCATACGGAAATGATGCACCTTTATCTACAACAACACGACACGGAAACGAGCGAAGAAAAATGATAGAAGAAGTCAGAGTCCTGCTACCCATCGACGCCGGCTTTCATGTCCTGTTTTTGTGGCCTTGGGGGGAGCGCCTTCGAGATCTCTCCTACATTGAAAATACAATTCGAATTCCTGCGGTGAGTTACCATGATGGTAAGAAACAGAAGGATATGAGACAACTGGGATCAAGGCAGTTAAAGACGCATGGGACATGGGACATGTTACGCCAAATCTATTAGGGTGTCCAGAAAGTATCTGCAAAAATACGACAATTTTTTCAAAATAACACAATTTTTATTAGCATTTTATTAATAAACCAAATAATTTCCATCGACTACTCTCCGCCAACGTTCCACAAGACTTACAATTCACCTGGCATAGAAATCCGGTGACTTGGAGGCGAAAAAAGCTCGGAGGTCATTTTCGAGGTGGTCGCGATCTTCATAACGCTTCCCTTCCAGATGATGCTGAGGTGATCGAAAAAGGTGGTAGTAATTTGGAGCCGGAACTGGGCTGTACGGTGGATGCGGCAGAACTTCTCATCCGAGTGCCAGAATTTTCTGAAAAGTCGTCTTCGTGATGTGTGGGCGCGCGACATCGTGCAGCAAGCGAGCTTTGTCGAGCCTGGGCTGTTCCTTGCGCATCTTGTCGGTCAGTCTCTGTGGGTAGCGTAGACGTCGGCAGTGACAGTCGTGCTGTCAACCAGCAGCTCGAAATGGTAGATCCCATAAACTCCCCACCAGACGCTCAGCACGACTTTGCACGCGCGAATTTCACCCTTCACGAAAGATTTCGGCACTTCATCGCGTTGGCACCACGCATTTACGAGCGTGGTTGACGTAGAGGACCCATTTTTCGTCTCCTGTGACGATGGTGTCCAGCCAATTGAAGGTGCGACTTCGCGAGAGCAGCTGAGTGCATATGTCCAGACGTCTTCGACGATTGTCGTCGGTCACTTCGTGTGGAAGCCACTGACCGAGCTTTTTAACCATTCCAAGGGATCGCGGTCCATTGTCCACGATGGATCGGGGACAGCCAAGAGCAGCAGCAAAATAACGCACACCTTCATATGGATGCTGCTCCGCCAGTTTCCTCAGTTCATCCAAAGATATAGTTGTCGGTTGAGCAGAGCGAGGCTCATCGCGCAGCAACGATAAGTATGAGGAACGTGCCTGAGATGGACGCTAGGAAGAGGTAACCGCAGGTGCATGGCGAGGAGCACGGCCCCGTAGACCGTGGACACACGTCTCTGGCAGGACGTCGTCTCATCCTAGCGGGTTGCTGTGATGATCCCCTAGTGAGACGTATGAGGGTTGGTTGTTTGACTCGTAGGCGTGTATATCTCTCGGAAGTAGTATGTAGTGTATGCAGCGTAGTAAATCTGTGAAATCTATGTCCGCAGAAGGTGCGAGAAGACTGGTTGAATACAATCTTTATTAGCTGCTGAACTATGAGCAAGAGGAAAGGCGCAGAGTTGTAGAGCAATCGGAGAGCTAAGTAACATCGCAGTTCCGTTCCATGGTTCAGCTGGCCCAACATAGGTAGAGCCGCGTGGCTGGCAAGGTGAGCATAAGCGTGCTTTAAGTCCCCATCGATACTGCCCCAAACGTGGCTTCGGGTCTGGACCACCGTTCCCCGATGCCGTCGGCGGCCAGCCCGGGACACGACAGAAGCTAACTAGAGTTACTATGAGAAGGGTTAAATAAGCTCAGTTCAGTCAACCGTTTAGGTCCGAGGTTGGCCTAGTGCATCCCAGTTTTGCCCAGTGTCTGTCAATCTCAGCACTTGCCGTTCGTTAAGGTAGGCAGGCTGGACAGTACAGCAGAACTGAACCTGGTTTTAGAATTATGCGCATAGTTGCGACCTATTAAAGAACATCATAGGCCTCCATATTTTGGAGAAGGAACGGTGTGACAAAGACTTACGCTTAGAATGTCGCCCTCTTTGTCTTTCTGAAAAAAGCGAGTCTACGATTTTTGAACGAAATAACTCGAAGGGTATGAATCAAATTAATCAAATTATTGTAAGCACTACATAGGCACACCTTTACGTGAACTATTTCGAGCTACTGGTGGTATATTGGATGTAGAATCATACGTCAAACGTGTCTGGCTGGGTATATTCCTTTATTTGCTCTCATAGAGGCCTCTTCGTCTTCCTACATTTTACTTGACACCTCTTCTCAAGATATTAGGTTGTCCCATAAGTCTTTGCCGTTTTTTTCAACGATTCACTGCAGATTTCGCCGGCGGTCTCTTGCATAGCGCTGCATAGCTTTCGAAAGAGAATGATTTGCTCTATCCGAACATGTATTCCATTTCTTTCTTCATCATGAAATTTGTCAATTTTTAGGTCGTTGAAGTGAAAAGTGAAAAAGTAGCCATTTGCGCATTTGTTCTCTCCGCTTAGGTTTGTAATTTTTTGCGCAGTTTTTTATAGCACTTGGAAGACAATGTTCTGTACTACAAGAATATGTGTTGGTCCTATTTTCTCACTTGCCCTTTATTGATTTTTAGTCCGTCAAATTGGGAATTCCGACTTTTGCGTCCGAATTTTCACCAAAACTCCGGTTCTGTGGTTGGACTTTTTTGCGTGGTGTCATATGTCGTTTGGAAGAGGATGCCTTGCTCAGTAAGAATTTGTGTCACGTTTATTGGCTCACGCTGATTTCTGTCGAATATCAACATCAACACCAACTGAAGAAGGAGAAGGAGTTGTTGGTGAAGACGATTTTTCTCTTTTTGGCATTTTGTTGATATTCAGTAGAAATCGATAAGCGCGACACATATTCTTATAGAGCAAGACATTCTATTTCGAATGACATATAACACCCACCCAAAAAGTTCAACCACAGAGCAGGAGCTGTCGGCAAAAATAACCACCCTCCTTCGGACGTCCCAATTTGATGGCCTAAAAATCAACAAAGGACAAGTGAGAAAATAGGACCAACAGACATTTTTGTAGCGCAGAACATTGTCCTCCATGTGCTATAGAAAACTGCGCACAAAATTACAAACCTAAGCGGAGAGAACAAGTGCGCAAATGGCTACTTTTTCACTTTTTCACTTTTCAATTCAACGACCTAAAAATTGACAAAATTCATGATGAAAAAGGAAATGCAATACATGTTCTGATACAGCAAATCATTCTCTTTCGAAAGCTATGCGGCGCTATGCAGAAGACCGCCTGCGAAATCTGCAGTGAATCGTTGAAAAAAACGGCGAAGACTTATGGGACAACCTAATATTTTCAATTCGCCATGCGCTTAGACTCACCTCTTTACTTGTATGCTTCGTTTTCTTCACCTCGCCTGCTGATGTAGTGATGATCTTCAATGAGGCAGAATTAAAAGTATCATATGGAATGTTGGACGAAAGAGCGGAAAAGATGCTCAGTTTTTTACAACCCAACCATTAAGTCTAACCTGCTTCAACACTGGATGATGACCATCCATTCGCGACCCGACAGTAACACTCTGTAAGTGATTATATGAAATTGCGAATAGGTGTGCTCATAGAAGTATAGGAGTAGATTCGGACCTCCAAGTATCCATCAGTTTTCACTCGGTCAATGAACTTTTGCTTTGAATCTACAGACTCGGATTTCTCAGATACGGTGCTGAAGAGGTAGATCAATCATTTAATGGGAAAGAGGAAAAAGGAAAGGGAAGGCAAAAAAGAAGAACGGAGAAGAAAGGTATAAGAAGATTCATTTCGCCATCCGCTTTATATTTTATTTATGGTCGCATTCTAACTACGCGTGAACAGTAGTGAAACAAAAACAACAAGCAGAACAACCATTTGTAAACATCCAGGGCACTTGGACTAGTAAACAGAAGGAGATTAGCGAAAGAACCCTTAAGAGAACCTAACTAACCAAGTAGAAGGCAGAACAGAACAGAAAAGAAAAACATTTATTCAGAACTCTTACGCAGTGTGCAGGAGACCAGAGGCCGGACTCATCAATGACTTTAACCAAGGTTGTGTGACTATCACCTGTATCACCTGTCGTCCCGTTGATCATCGAGTTGCTCGAGCGGGCGCCAGCAGCGTCTCAATTCGTCCTGTCGCGTGCCAAAGTGCTCCACGAGAGACACGAAGGGCGTCATATTGTTCAGGGGTTCCACGAAGAAGTCCGATCAACACGTTGATGGGCGTACCGTTGTTCTCGTGACGTCCCGCGGAATCAGTCGGTGACGGCTTTCGTCTAGCGGGTGTCTGCGGTGCGCACTACGTGGCGGGCCCACCTAATTTTCGACGACTTGCCAAAGTTATGTGGGTAGAGGGTTTCCGGGAATTGACGAAAGCGTGGGGATGGTGAATGGTGGCGTGAAATCATATCATTCATCGAATTATAACATATCGTGAACCCCAAACTTGCCCTAGGTCCACTGTCGTCTGTTGGTAAACTTATCCGTCACCATTAACCCATTACCTTAGCAATCGTGAATCCTCCCTCAAGTTTTCTAAAGGATTTTAGTTGAAGAGTTGTGTAGTCTTCCTTCGGCGGCAAAGTGGTGCCTTCCAACAGAAGGACTTTGTTCAGATACCAGATTTAGCAAGAGAACTTTTAACCTTTACAATTTTCGTTTAGCCTGCACGCAAAGTAGACCTAGATAGAACGCGCTCATATTTTAAGCGATGGCGATATTGAATAAGTATGCGACCATTTTACTTGCTTTGAGTAATGGAATGGACGTCGTGAGAGCTTATAGGCGCAATGTTTTAAGTAATACTTATTCTTAAGAACCACGGCTTGGAAAGAAAAAACTAGGCTCTCACTGTATACAGAACCCTCTGAGAGTCTTCGAAATGTCTTGCATCGTTGGTCGTTTAGTAACGTCGACTTCCCAGCATTGGTACATCACCTTAAAGCACATTTTTTGTGTTATGTGTAATTATAGATAGTGCAAGTGTATTCAAAGGTAGCCGCTCTAGTTGTGCAGTGTTAAATTCTAAATAGTAGGTCAATAACGGGCGCACATAGCGCGGTCGGAGGAGGTGCCGGCTATGGGGTGTAGCTGATACAGGTTCTTGACTCGGATTTCTCGCTCAGGCCGACCAAACCTTCCATCCTCCGGGGTCGGTGAATTGGTGACTTGACTAGGAAGGATAAAGCGCTGACTTCTTCGTCGGCTGGCCGCCGCAAGTTATTGTAGGGCAAATACGGGTTCAGACCACCTCCACGCGAAAGTAGAATGCGTGGCGCATCCTAAAAGGGATTGAGTTATGCTGCCCTTTATCCTTTATTCTTTAGGTCTATAGCGGGGGCGGTGCATCTTGCATCACTTCCAAATCTTGTAACTTTACTAAGCCTTACTCCAGCTAAAGTAATCTTAGATGTTTCCTAGAACTACATTGCTTGCTCTCTTCACTTCAAAGCTTTTGTACAAACTTTGGACTTCACGAAGCAAAATGGGGCTGGCTGGACACTCGCCATCCGTAGACGTACACCCAGACCTTCAGAACTTATTTGAAAGACAAAAAAGACTGGCACACCAAGCCA
The DNA here is from genome assembly GCA_947396885.1 of Heligmosomoides polygyrus polygyrus. Classification (NCBI taxonomy): domain Eukaryota; kingdom Metazoa; phylum Nematoda; class Chromadorea; order Rhabditida; family Heligmosomidae; genus Heligmosomoides; species Heligmosomoides polygyrus. Next base: position 96,792,940 of record OX377202.1, on the reverse strand, counting down.
TAAATCCGAAAGGACGGTACGTGAAAGTGCGAGCATCAAGCAAAGGAAAGTCTATCAGATTTAGTAATCTGAAAGAATTTTCAAATTTTCGAACAAAGCTGTCGTATTTTACGTAGGAGAAAGAAGGTGACCCCCCCCCCCCCCCGAATTTCTCCATACCTGCAATTGCTGACAGCTTTCCTACTTGTATAGTTGCTGCCTCTGATCGCTTTTCCTTCATCTAATGGATCTGAGAGAAAACCGATGCCACCGCTCAAAACACCGATAATATCAATCGATATTGATTGCCTGATCGAAACTTTCCCTGTTGTGAAGTCCTTCAATCGCTCATCACATTAAGGCAATTCCCATTCGATCGGTTAAGTCTGGCTAGTTTCTGTATTTTTCCACAAATTTTCTAAATTTCCGCTAATTTCCCGTATTTTATGACTAAACTGCGCCGATCGATAGCTCTGAGCGCGTTATTATGCATAGTATAGTCTCAACACAAGATTACCTTAGGTATGACGCGGTAGATAACTTGAAAACTGGGAACGAACGGGCGAAACTTCGGATCGTGGATCTGAATCAAGCGCTTAGTGAATACCTCTTCTGTGATTGTGATTCTGCATAGTGAAGACCCTCAACGCGGAACTGTTTCACACCTTCGATCGTATTTCGGCGATGGGTTTGTCGTGGAATGGCACTTTACCGTCGTTGAAGATCTCGGACATGAGCATACCGTAAGACCAGACGTCGCTCTCGCGCATGTAGATGTGATGGAACAAGACTTCAGGCGCTTGCCTAAAAGCCTCAATGTGATCTGCTGCTCCTGCAACTGCTAGCGCTCCTTCGTCGAATGATCAGCGGAGAGTGCATTGATCATTCTGTTGAACACATACCCCATGAGGCTTCTGATAAAACAGATCAGCACTCGGAGATCACTCCACCCCTAGGGGGGGGGGGAAGGCGACAGGGTCTAGTGAACACTAATAAAACAAAATTTTAAATGAATCAATGTCAGCGAACATTTATTAATTAAAGGGTTCGATTCGCCACCTTTCTTCGGACGAACCACGATCTTATATCTTCATCACCGTGGCTCGGCAGAGAAACGTTTTAGAAATTCTGAAGAAGTCATTGTCGCATACAAAAAGTTAAGGGCCCAAGTGCCTTGTAGTCTAGGAAGTTTTCGATATACAGCTGCGGTTAGATAGAATACCTCGATTTCTTAGCGTAGCCCCACCTCCACACTAGGATTGTGGTAGATGACTGGGCTCTGGTATGAATAAGAGCAAGAAAAATTCGTCGTCATAAGGGTGCACCTCCTCCATCTAATGCCTGTATTACGCCAAATTACCATATGAATTATTTTGTTTTACTACTGTTTTATGTATTAGTGAATATTTAAGGGCGCATGATAGCATAGTCGGAGAAGGCGCCGTTTGTCGCGTGCACCCGATTCTAACTAGGGGAGGGTTTCGACCTCCCATGGAACTTCAAGTTGAGACCAGTATCATTGGAAAGAGCTCGGAATGCTGATTACGAATATGGGTGTAAAAATTGCAAAATGAAACTCCTGAGCAAGTTATGGCGTGCCGAAATCGGCGGCCTCACCACAGGCTGGCCTGGCTGTACGATGCACCGGGCGCGAGAGTGGTGAGTCATCGGGGCTCCGTAAGAAGGGGATGCCAGCTGCGACGGTGGCACAGGAGTAGTGCTCACGCTCGCCGGATGAGACGTCGTTAGTTCGGTTCCCATTGCTGCACGTATTTTTGCACATCATAATTTATCTTCGAAATGACCTTTTGTTCTGAATTATGACACGTGTCTGATTAAATAGTTAGGAAAACTACCATACACGTTTGTAAAAAATGCTTTAAGGCAAAAAAAATGCTATGGTACATTTTTATTCACTATTTTGCACACCACGGCATTAATGGAAGAAAGGAAAAGATGTGTGAAGTAAAAAGGTTAGTAGAATGTATGATGAGGAAGAAGAAAATGTCGATGATCTACTGCTTTTTCTTCACTCACTATGTCCTTTTCACCAGCAAAGGTGGTGTCCATTCTTCTCGCTGAATTTGGGGTGCCAGAGTAAATGAAAATGTCACCATAGCAGTTTTTGCCTTCAAGCATTTTTACAAAAGTGTATGGTAGGTTTCCGGCTATTTAATCAGAAACGTGTCACAATTCAGAACAAAAGGTCATTTAAATTATGATTTGCAAAAGACGCCGCAGTAACGGGAACCGATCCAACGACGTCGCACCTGACGAGCGTGAGCACTACCCCTGCGCCACCGCCGCAGCTGGTGGCCCCCCTTCTTACGGAGCCCCGATGACTCACCACTCTCGCGCCCGATGCGTCGCACAGCCAGCCTGTGGTGAGGCCCCGATTTCGGCAGGCCATAACTTGCTCAGGTGTTTCATTTTGCAATCTTGACACACATAATTCGTAATATCAGCATTCTAAGCTCTTTCTAATGATCCCGGTCTCAACTTGAAGTTCCATGAGAGGTCGAGACCCTTCCCTATTAAGTTCCTGGTACGGATTTCTCGCTTAGGCCAATCAAGCTTTCCATCCCTCCGGAGTCGGTGAATTGGTACCGGCCTTGTCTGGGAAGGATAAAACACTGACTTGCCCATCGGCTGGCTACCAGAAGTCATTGTATGGCCAAATACGCATTCAATTTGCCACCACGACATCCCATAGAAGTAGGATGAGTGGTTCATCCAAAAAGAGATTGACCAACGCCGGCATTCGTCCTTTTTTATTAGAGAGTATTTATTTTTATTTTTTGTTGTGTAACTCATCTATCTATATCTCGAGTTAAGAATATCCGAGTCACAATTCGACCATTCGACCTTTTAATGGTTTCCGGAAATCAACCGAAGTTGCTGGAAAGCACTGTTGCGTTCGAAGCCGCATCCAGTGATATGCATCTCATCTCAAAGCGCCATGGTCATCTAGTATCCTTCCCTTGTCAGTTAAGCAGTACCGAACTCACCACCGAATCGGTACCCTGTCAGCGCTCGCGAGCTTGATACGCCTGCCGTGAACCGCAAGACCAAAGTCAGAGAGCTTCAGCATCCGACCGTCACTCGTGACAAGGCAGTTGCGGGCAGCTACATCACTGAAATTCATCGTTACACTATTTGAATGTTAGACGAGAAAATGAACCACACTGGTGCAATGCATACAACAGCGTATCAATGCCGAATGACCTTTACCGTGTGCGCGGAAAGTTACTTGCAAGTAAAAAAACACATACAAAATTGTGGGACTCGAGAAGTAACAGAAGGAACAATGTATGCTACCCATGTATTGGGCGAAAAGTCTTGCAACGCTAGCACAACAATATTGCAATACAATACAATATAATGCAACGTACAAAAACTCAGTCCACGATATATTCCCCATCCAAGTCTAAGATCCTGCCCCATCTTTCAGGCAGGCTTTCAATTTCTTTCCGTCAGAATTCCGAGGGGTGTGAGGAAGAGAGTTCAGAAACCTCCATTTCCAGTTGACGACGATTATCGAACTCTCTACCTCGAAGATCCTGCTTCAGAGCTCTGAACACAGGTGGTAGTCAGAAGGAGCAAGGTCTTGGAGAACGGTGGATGGGGCAGAGCTTCCCAGCCTAACTCCTGGATTCTCTCGCGACTCACTTCTGCGACATGAGGACGCGCGTTGTCGTGCAGCAGATACACATTTTCCCTACTGTAGGAGGGAAAATGTGTATCTGCTGCACGACAACGGTGTACTTAACGATCTTGGGTGTACGGAGATGAAAATTCACTACGTAAGTTCAGATGCTTCGATGAAAATGAGCAGTCTCCTAGACGCCTTCAACAAGAAAGACAAGTGCTGTCAACTGAACCTCTCTGAAAATTACCAACTCTAAACATATCGCAGTTACTTATCGATCAAGACCGCTAATGAAGTTGTGAGGCTGGTCATGGAACTGTTTCACATCGTTTTTGTTTCACACATCTGTACTCACCGATGCATGCAATTCCTCGAATGCAAATAAGCAAGACCGGCAGCGATGTCATAGCAGAAGCTTGCTTTTATCAACGGCATCAGCTGTAACCAAATTGAGTGCTGATTTGACTTTTAATTTTTTGTAGCTCTTTCGCTACTGTTTTTATTTGTATTTATATTTTTTGTTCTATTTATATTTTCTTAAATCGCACAATGAAGCCTATGCATTTCGCTTTTCATTTTTTGTCGCTCGTTCGCTACTGTTTTTCATTTATATTTATATTTTTTATTCTACTTATATTTTCTTAAATCGTACAATGAAACCTATTTAGTATAAATGTGCTTGTAGGAATATATTCGAATAATTTATTCGAATAACTATTGGAATAGTCGAATATTCGATATTTCTAGATTTTTGAATATTCGTTTCAATTCAAACATCGGCGGTTCTAAAAAGTAGAGTATTTGCTCAAATACGAACATAAAAAAGCCATATTCAAATATCAATCGAAAATCGAATATTTCAACTCTATTCGAAAATCGCACAATTTTATTCGAATATCAAATAAACTTCAAATTTTTGAGCAAAAAATAAAAACTCTCGAAAAAATTATTCGACCACTCGAATATTCGAATAAACGAAAAATGGATCTTACTCGATTTTCGATTATTCGAAAAAATCGATGTTCGAGTTTGAACGAATATTCGAAGATCTAGAAATATCGAGTGTCCGACAGTTTGAGTAGTTATTCGAAAATGTTCGTTCGAGCACAATTATAGCGCTTTCGAGATGTTGTGGACCCAGTTTTTTGAAAAATAATTTTGCTAAGGCTCGGCCGTAGTTTCTTGTCAAAGCACATAAAAAATCCGCTCAATGGAGTTTCCTATAAAGAGTGCCTGGTAAGATCTCAATCAGGTAACGGCTTCTGGATACGCAACCCTGCACCCTGACATTCACCCAACTGCGGAAGTTTTCGCCGGCCAGAACTCCCTTAGAGAATCCATTTAGCAATTTTTTCGTATAGTTTAATAAGCGTTTCTAGCTCTTTTACATGTATGCGTTTCTTTCCGGAGTTCCATGGGAAGCTTAAGGCACTTCCTGGTAAGGGGATAGTGGTGGTAGCGGTTGTGCAAGCTAAGGATGCAACACAGGGATTCCTTTTCCCTTATTCCATATCCCCTCAAATTTTCCTTGTAGTTACATGCGCCATTTATATAGGTGTAATGTGTCCTATGCTGACAAATGTATATCAAAAAGTGTCTGCTGACTGTTCGTTTAATATCCAAAGGCCAATGATATTATATTGCTTTGCTTTACCTTACTTTTTTGAATAACAATGTTAGGGAGGAATCGGTTCGAATCAGAGTGACTTATTACGAATAAATGACTATTAGTGGCTCTGAATAAAGTACTGTGAGCCTTCTCCACAGTGGAACTAAGGTGTCAATACAGTGTTACGAAGCAAAGTAAACCGTCGAGATGTCTAACCAGGTTTCGGTGCCTACGGATTGCAACAGTGTCTGCTCAAATTCAGATTGAAATTTCGGCTTCTGAATGATACCTTGTTCTGCTTTAAATAAGAATTCAGAGCGCCTCCGCTGACAAACTCCATAACCACCATTACATCAGTGTCGCTGAATACTAGACCATGAAGCTTGACCACATTCCTGCAAATAGACCCCTATCACCTTGTAGAAAGAAGACCGCTTTAAGCGTTTGAATTACAGCTGAATGTCATTGTAAGTGCTCTAGTAACTGGACGCTGCGAATACGATTGATTTCCCCACTGCCAAATTTCTTCACTTATCGAACCTGTGGTCGTACATTCGCATTAACCGCGCCTCTTGGTGAAGCATCTCCAGTTGTGGTTGGGAATTAGTGGTGACTTTCATCTGAAATCTTCATCTTACATACCTTTCAAAAGGATACAGGGAATTTCCTGGAGAACTCATTCCCGAAGTACAACTCACGATTTTCACTGCTACAGTAATGGACTCAACTTTGCCATCGTTCTTCACTTTCAACCGACCTTTCCACACCTCACCGAACTGGCCTTCACCGATTTTGCTTTCCATGGTCACGTTCTCCTTGTCCAGTTCCCACGCCTATTTGTACGATCTATTTGAGAGCAGAATACCAAAGGAGTCGTCCTCCAGTGTCGAAATGCGCAAATATAGTTCTTCATATTGATGGTGCTCATTAATGATATCATAGAAACACCATTATTTTTCTTTGACATGCAAACAAGCAAGATTGCGCCATGCCCTCACCTAAAACCTTGCGTTTCAGATATTGTTACTACTCGGCTGACTAACCTGTGCTGAGCTTCTTTTAATGTTTAGAACTTGACAATCATGTGAAGGGCATGTGACGTGCGAGTTTGTTAATTACACAATTTAAATGCAAGCAAAAGCCTCTTTTTCAAGACGGATTCTGTGGATTGATGAAGCAACATTCAAGCTGAACGGAGAAGTTAATCGGCATGACTACAGCTACTGGGCGACCGAAAACGTTAAAAGAAGCACAGCACAGATTAATATGGCCAGGTACTAACAAGATTGTAACAAGCATTCAGCCCACGCAAAAACAATCGAGTCCAAAATGCATGGGAGCACGGCACAATCTTGGCTATATTGAGTCACAAACATTTCGTTACCTTATCCTTTCATATTAGCCTCAAACATCATCAAAAGCTTCATTAGCAGCAATGTTAGAACCATTCAAACAGTTCCTACATTTTTCCTGCATATTTCTCAAGCCGGGGTGTGTTTTTAAGTTTCAAATTTAAGAGAAGCAAAAATTAATCGATACGGCCACTTTTTAAAGAAATTATAACATGTATTCAAGCGAAACACCGTTAATCGAGTGTAAAATGCAAAATTTCAGACGAGTGCATGGCGCATTCCATGCCGCTCATATGTCAGAAAATTTTTATTTTCTTGAGCCTTCACATTTGCTTTCAAACTCTTCAGTGGCTTTGCTATGAGCAAGGTTATCACTTTTCAAACAGTGTTTAAATTTTTTGAGACACCCAGTACATAACAGTGTTTTATTCACGAATCTGGGAAGACTGCATAGGGGCAGACGGACCGATTTTTAGACCACTTCGTATAAGGATACAGGAAATAGATAAGTCTTGACTCTTTCCTTTCCTTTCCTTTCCTTTCCTCTCCCTTAAAACAAAGTCCGTTGTCATACTGTGCCATGCTTCAGATGTTCGTGCCAACCTTAGCCTGAGAAAGAGATATCTCTTCGTGCAAGACACTCGAAGCACTTAGGGTCACGACAAGGAATCTCTAGCATCCAGAAATAGCGAAGGAAATGCCATCGTTCACTGAACTCTGCAGGTCTTGATCCATCACCCACTGCTCCTAGCTAGGGGTGAATGGTGGTCTTCTACAATAACTACATGTCAGGTCAGTTAACCTTTTCATCACTGACGTTGTCATTATTATCCTCAAGAAAAATACTATGTGGTTGAAGGATGTTTGATTGTGTAGCGATATGATCCAGTTGGCAAAGAAGGTAGCGTTGTTGAAACCTCAACCGGAATGAAGCCAACAAAAAATTTGGTGAACAGATTGTGTAGGGCACATCGCAGATGCTATTATTTTCTTACCATTCTAATACGAATTAATCGACTTCTGTCGTGACCTTAGCCATGACTTCTAAGGCCGCAGAATCCTCGACCTTATGGATTAGAACAGGTGCGAGTAGACGTGCACAGTCGATACTCCGCGACTGACTATGAACGCTGATAGGCTCAGCGTTCACTCGTCCTGTGAACGCCAGAGACCTCTAGCTCTTTGTCTACGTCTAACGATGAGACGGCTGCTTCACGGTACCATCGTCGATCGTTTTTAGCCGCAATTCCAAACACGTCACGGACGAGAATAATTGTGCTGGGTGAAATAACTAGGTTGTGAGAACAAAGTATAAAAAAGAAGGCTAAAACACAGGAATAGCAGGAGGACTACGTAGAGAAGACTTTTTTTTATAAAAGACCACAATGATCGATTATGAGCCTATTCGACGACGTTAATGTCGAGGCGCTGTTTGCTCACCGATCGTGAAGTACGGATGCCTGCAACTAGGTAATGAAGAGTTCACCCCAACCTTACCTTAGTGAACCGGAAGCGGCGCCCAATTAGGCCTCATAGCCCTTCAACTCAAATAGCAGCCACATAGGCTAGAAGTGGAAGAAGATTGCAGTCACAGAGGCAGGCTGACGACAGGAATTAAAACTCCCAGACAGCCACCCAGGCTGTGAGCCGATTTGGGTGGTCAAATGAGAGAGACAGTAGACGCACAGGCTGCTCAGCGCTCCTTCAATTCTGCTGTACGGTCCCCCGAGGTGAACTCCATCGATGATTTTGGATACGCGCTCTTTCTGGCTTACGGACGATACCGGTAATCAATGATTTGCTCGGTGATTGTCTCAATCACATTACGACATTTCCATCGCCTTCATTGTTTTATTACTCATAATTACATTCTCTTACTTGAGTAGGACCGCAATTCGTTGCTACCATCAGAGTATGAAAAAATTTACCCCTGCATGGAAGTATGGAGGCGGTTAGCACTGCCATCTAAAGAAGCACCACGTTGTGGATACACGCTTCAGGCAGCACCTCACCCACGCCTCACAAGTTGCTGCAAGTGGTTCCCGTTGTAACGATGGGAACGGTGGTTGCAACGTCGGCTGTGCATTCACTTTATGGTAGTACTGCTGTGTATACTATACATATACTACTATATACAGTGTAAGCGAGAACGGTCGTTTGTCTGTGCGTGAGTGAGTGTGTGTGTTTGTTTGCACAGAAGTGCTGAAGGAGTGTGTTGGGAGGAAGCATGGGAAAGGGGGGGGGGGCGGTTGTAGTTGTCACCAGTTGTCAAATGTTGAAGTTGTCGACAGGCGTCGATGTTCAGACGACATGTCACCGATGTCGCGCAAAGGAGGTGCGGGTTGGGAAGAGATGTCCCCACCTCCTTCAACATACGTCCGGGTTTAGAAGAGGTGTCAGCGAGGTGGGTCAACAGATGTCTGGGTTCAGAATACGTGTCACCGATGTTCCAACAAGGACGTTCGGGTTGAGGAGAGGTGTCACCGATGTCGCGCGAGGATTCCGGATTCAGACGACGTGTTACCAGTGAAGGTGGGAGCAGTAATGGGGGACCGGCAAAGGCCTGACCAATAAAGGAGGGACCAAAATGGGGACACGTGAGGGGGATCCAGTGAAGGGGGAACCGGTGAAGGAGGGGGAGGGGTCCAGTGAAGGGGAACCGATGAAGGAGGGGGAGGGGTCCAGTGAAGGGGGACCCGGGAGGAAGGGACCAGTAATGTGGACCGTGAATGGGGGAGGGAAGAGGTCCAGTGAAGGTGGGACCGCAAAAGGGTTGATGAATAAAAGGGGGACCAGTGAGGGTGGGACTAGTAATGGGAATCAGTGAAGGATAGGATGATCAGCGAAGAGGGGACCAGTAAAGGCAGGTCCAGTGAAGGTGGAAGCAGTAGTAGGGACCGACGAAGGGGGAAGGGGACCAGTGAAGAGTGAACCGGAAAAGGGCTGACAATAAAGGGAACCAGTGATAAGGGACCAGTTAAGGGGGGGGGGGAGGGTCCAGTGAAGGTGATGGACCTGTTTTGCCCTATTCCGCTATATAATTCTATATAGCGAAACCAGTTTTTTTACTTTAATGAATGAGACAAGGTATCAAGAGGAGAAGAAGACGTTCTGGGTGTTCTATTCTCCGAGTTTGGGACAAAGCCATCACCAGACGTTTGTCGGCCGGCAGGCTGTTGAACGTCTGGTATATACATATACACATACACAACAGTACTACCACTTCATGGTGGTACTGTTGTGTATGTGTATATATATGTATATGTGTAAAGTATAATATACTTATTGATCAGTATATTATGGAGATGAAACCCGCTTTCGGGTGCCGCGTGGGAGAGTGGCACAGAGGTGTAGAGGCGTCAGGGGGCAAAAATCCCTCGTAGAAGGACCCAACCTAGCACGGTTGGAGCAGCAGGGTCTCAGCCTAATATTAGCTGTGTGGCAGCCAAGGTTGAGATTCAGCCTTCGGTAAGTCCCCATAGATCTGCCGCAAAACGGGCCTGGGGTCACCGTTCACCGTTGCAGGTCGCTTCACATCCCGTGCACGACAACCCTAGAAGATTGGAAGGTTGGTTGGTTTGTGCACAGAGCGCGATATTGTGTCGTGTAGGGCGTGTGGGAGTAAAGTATAGAATCCAAGACAGGTGGTCTGCCTGTTAAATGAAGGACGATGTACTCCAGTGACATTCTTGGTTTTGACTATGAAAAAAAAAACATATAGGGATATATACCTGCTTTGGTGCCGATGTGATCAGAAGGACGCTTCGAAACACCGGTATCTTCTGCATCCAGTGGTCACTTAACGAAGGCTACGTTATCAAGTGAAAAATTCTATGAAGGATTAAACGATAGAGATTACGTACTTTATAAGAGCACTGTAATTTGGACTGTACATGACCATATTTATGGTAAATTCAGGTAGACTAGTCTTTGTTCGTTGCACGGCATACAGAGGAAAGTGATGCAGTATTGAGTTCCACATGACTGTTAGTACTGGCTGAAAGCTTGTTTGAATATTAGAGGGGTGCCTTTATTCTTTATAAAAATCTCTAACGTTTTCATATTTTGAATTTCTAGGAAACTGTAGAAGGACATGAGTACTGACTAACCGGGTTCGACTTGATCTCATTCTCTGACTTCCTCACTAAAAAATCGCCGTTCTCTTTTAATATGGTTTTAACATCCTCAATGGGTATCATTCCATGATACCATTCCTGCTTTTCAAGCTCCTGAAATAAAGTGTTAACTCATGGTCCACCTTCCTTCTTTTCACTTTTCATTTGTGCCAAAAATTTCAACCAATAGTACGTTGATAAGCAGTCTAAGAAAAGCAGTCCAGCGAGCTGGAAGAGATTCGATCCTCGCTTTTAACCATAACCGGCTGTTTAATAGACAATGAATAGACATTGACAACCCTCCAGCGTCGATGCTTTCAAATTCTCAAATTGTACTGCAACAAACTCAATGAAGCGATTATTTTAGAACGCTAACCATAACTCAGGAAAATAAGGTGGTTATCCGTCCGTTATGATTATCCGTCCAACTTCACCTACATGTGGCGAGCGTCAAAGCCCTAGTTTGTTTCCTTTCGTCGAGTTTTTCCAGACTCTCTTGCTTGTTTTTCAGTCCAATTAAAAGACACGCCCACCGTGACTGTCTCTTCAATAAGGTGTAACTCGTATTACAATAGACCAATAATACATCAAGAGAGGCAAAGTCTTCTTGTTGTGAAAATTCGGCGGAGGGGCGTTCCTTACACCGCGCCCAGAAATGGAAGAGCGCGCCGAGTGTTCATCGTGGACATGGTTTCCGGGTACGAGAAATTAAAGCTCCATGACAACTTTGGGGTCTTTTATTCCGCTGTGATTTCTCTATCTTGCACTGACTAGCGTTCGTCGATTCTTTTATCTTATTTCTGCAACACATGGCACAGTGCTCGCTTAAAAGTAGCCAAGTGCTTATGGCCACATGGACCCTTGTTGATCTACAAGTCGTTACCATATGTCGTTTTCTCTTTTGTGTCTTCCTTCAAGCATTTCTCTTGTGTGCATCTAGCAGAATTTGACACTCTATCTTACAGCTAATTTTTAGTCTGCGGTGTACATTCTGCGTGTAAAGTAGTTTTGAAGGATGGAATCCTATCATTAATGCATGGTTGAAGTGTATGCATATTTTAGTCAATATCGAGCGGAACAGTTCGCCATTGGTACACTGGATACCCAAACGCTGCTACAATTTCGGTCTGGTAAGTCATAATCATCAATGTTGGATCTAGCCTGAGCAGCGTGTAGTATGTGGTATGTACCTCAGAGAATGTGGAGGTGATCGTATGAAAGTTATTTTTGCGATATAACAGGCATATGTCATTGCTTATCATGCATTGCAATCCTGTGTCTTCTTCTCAAACCTCAAAGTGTTTCGGACTTCAATAGTCACCTATCAGATGTTTTTGGGTGATATCTGCGAATTATGAATCCGCAAACCAGGACGTGGCTTTCGCGCGTCACAAACTCGCCCTAGTGGGGCGTCGCGGGCAGGGCGAAGGAGTGGGCGGCGGGTGGGATCGTGTAGGGAACGCACTTCCTAGTACTGTAATCTCCGGACGCTGCTTTCAACCACCAATTACATTTTTTATTTATGTCTCATTACCGATTTAAAGCCAACCTTGGATGGATACAGATCCATCGACGTCTCGTTTTTGAAACATGCTGTATGAGGCAATTTCTAATGTTGGTGCCTATTTTGCCTAACCCACTAATTGCTTTGCTTAATATATTTCAAGATACACTGATTGCTCTTGTTGTGTGTTTGATCCTCTGTATTTTGGATGTGCCAATGTACGCGACGTATAGTGGAGCGCTAGGACGTCCGCCGTGCTGAACAGTTTTGCGGGGACTTCATAAGATTGTCCGAAGCTTCGTGAAAAAGTCGAGAAAAGCCATACTAACTGTTGGCCTGCGATAAGATATTAAAGTTTGTGCTTCTGTTGAAGATTAGTTGTTGAAAACATATCTGGTACTTTTACTGTCGGCTGACAGTGTAGTAATTATAACGACAGCGTTACAGGAATAATATGTTTTTAGGTTCAAAGAACTCACCTCCCACACGGCTCGGAGCACACGATGTTGCTGATCCTAAATATTACCGGATTGACAACATATGGGCGTCAACGTGCGACGAATTACCCTTTTAAGGAGCTTGAAGGATCGCTCTATGTACTTCTAACCAAATCAGCAACGCTTCGAAGGATTTTTCGCACACTGTCATCGGACTCGTATTGAACAATACCGTCCTTCTGTCTCCTGTCTTTTGACTGTGAATGGATTATATGTGAGAAACTGGCAATCTACCGCTTTTTTGTAACCCCTTCAAAGTAGCCTAATCAGAATACAATTCAACCATCTACGGACGATCTATCCAATGGTATAGCTAGTATTCAGCGGTTTGATAAAGAGATGAACCGCTGACCTATATAATCACGACAACAGCACCGTCCCTTCATCGCTTGAAATAATTGCACGTACAGGGACAGACAGGAATAACTAATTTTTCAAGTAATTTTCTCGTTTTCTGACTACGGTATGCTTTACATTGTGTACTATCTCATGGCTAGCAAAAAGTGGGACCTATCTTAGTCGGGAAGGGGTAACCGTGTAAAGTGTAAATTTCGTGGATTAAAATAAAACCCTCATATCATGAGAGACCAGCTAAAGGTCTCGTAAAAGCCCAGGCTATTGGAGATGCAAAACATTATATGCCCTCCTATTAGGACTACAAAATTGCGGTAATCACAACCCTGATGTGCGTTATGGTTAGATTGCCTTCCTTTAAGCTATCACATTTTTGGAAATTGTCCGATTTCATGGACTTCTGTTTCGTTTCGAATTCGTCCATGGACGCACAAGATTCGGTGTTCAACTGAACTAAAGCTGGTCTGCCATATATCTTAATGAAAACGATCACAGTGAATCGGATCAGAAAGTGGCAGCTGTCCAAGCCATATCTTCTTCTTCAGCGTCTGTCCCGCTTCGTAGCGGGGTCCGCTATTCTGGTGTCATGACGCCACCTCTCCCAATCCAGCGCTAGATCAGGGTGGACACCAGCAACCTTCAAGTCCATATGTAACGTGTCAGACCAGCGCTGCTGTCAAAGCCATATACCTCCACCTAATTTAGAAGAAATTCTCAGGAAATTTCTCACCAATTTCTGTTACACTCGCCATATTTTTGCTCAAACTGGTTAATACTCACGTAATTAGTCTTCCAGTGTGGACGAGCTATTTTTCAAACGTACAGGCAATTTGTGGATCTATTCCCCATGTCAAGAATTGTTCGACTCGTATTTGCTGTATCTTGCACTTTCGCTTCCTACAGCTCCCGCGCAAAATCTTCGCGCGCTACCGTAAGCTCACGCTTATAAAAGGCGAGTCAGCGGTCATGAGTCATTCACTCGCTGTTTGTCTCGGCCGAGGGCGGCCTGAATAAGCCTTCTAAGCGTACGCTGTTTTCCATCCATTGTAACAGTCGACGAACGTTGAATGATCACGTTCTTATAGGAGTAGGGAGATTTGCGATCAAAGACTAACTGCGAGTCCATTAAGCTCAGCCTCATCAGCGAGGTGGTGCACAACCAAATGATGAGCAAACGATCGAAAGAAGTGCGACAATGCCCGTTCTGTAGCGAGGGTGGAAATGATTGTCCAGCCTGGATTTTTTAGCAACGAGAGCAAAATCTTTCGGCTAAAGTTCCTAATGAGTGACTTTATGTGTTCCACCAGCAACACGACATGATCTCCTTTGAGTACGATTGAGGTGTTGGGCACCTTCATCTTCCGTCTTCAGCCATTTGTGTTTGCGCGAATAGTTGGCATGGAACACTCGCTTCTCATCCCCACCTGCCATTTAGTCCCTTCAGTCCGATGCAGCGGAAAGTTCATCCAACGCAGGTTGCATTCAATACAAGATGAATAGCGCGTCTACGTTCAAGAACGTTGAGGGAACTTGGAAAATTGATCATCAGAGTTGGATGATTATCAAATCAAACCCGGTCCTTCGCAAAAACTGGGACTTTTTCTTATATTTTCGTGCCGCTCAAACGTCCACTGGTAATCATCACTCTAGTCGCGCTACATGCTCAGAAGTGAGTTCCACGCTCAAGTGCACAAGCCTATATCTATTTTTCTAAGCCTCTGGTCTCATCTAGTCGTTTCGAGCAGTTTTTGGTTCACTGCATCAACTTTGAGCAATCACGTAGTGATGATTACAGCAGAGAACTTATTGTATATCTGAACGAAATTACCAGTTTTTCCACTGGTGTCCGGGCAACGTTCCGTAGATTGCGCGCACTTTGTTCGAGAAGAATCATTCTCTCCGACACAGCTTCAGCACTTGGCAGCTCATCACTCATGTTGGACTTCCTGAACTTAAAGGGACTTGTCGACAATAAATTTCTTCTAGAAATAGAGCACCACATTCCAAAATGACTTGTGCTTACGTAATTTCTTTATCGTTTGAATTCAATGGGAAGGATAGCAAAAACGCTTGGTAGGGAGGAGTGTGAAGCGTATACCGTTTAAAATACCGTTTTCACTTTAAATTGTGTACTTTTCATTTTAAACTGGACATTTTTATTTTTTTTAAACAAACACCTCTAGAAATAAATCTACGTCCGATATATCGAACGCGGCGGAAAGGACGCAGCGTCGCGTTTGAACTATGTCGTGTCTCTTTCATGCTATTCCTACGCAAATATTGCACTATGGGCTTCTAAAAACGGGTTCAATAAGAGCTTATTATTATTCGCCCCTACCTTAGGGCGACACTTCGTATTTACTGTAAATTTTTGGCACGATTCTCCAGAATATGATATTCAACACTAGAGAAACAGAAACTGAAAGCATGAAACAGCATCTACAGGTTGACGATGGCGTACACAACGATTCCGTAGCAATCCATGACCACTACTCTTTGATTTCAAAGGCTCAATGAAAACGAATGGTACTTTTTACATAAAGGGTGACGAATCTCGAAGTAAAAATTCATTTCCGCCGTTCTGACGTACGCCTCAGACACTTTCTTGATGAGCCGACACAGGTTCCAGGTGATATGTACTCAGCGAGCGAACTCCAAGGTGACCTTCTCATAAAGTAAAAGCAGTATTAAAGGAATGGAGAAAGGATGCTTGCTATCTGGGAGTATTAGTAACAACCGACGCACTTCTTTGAAAGTAGGCCATCTTCCTGTGTTCGATCCGATGGGGCAGACTTCTCTTTTCTGTGGAAGATCAGCAGTTTCTTCTCCGAAAACACTCCGCTCGGCGGGGTTGGTGACGTAACGGATGCTGTGCTGGCCGAACCCAACGATTTCTTTACGACGTATTGTTCATCAGAAGCATTTGAGCTTGCGTTCTTAGCCGTGCTCGGTGCAGAAGATTTTTCTATCGGATGCTCAGATTTGCCCTGCTTCATCGCCGTCGGCTGCGGCGAATGAGCAGGCCTATCCATGGACTTCTTCGTGCCAGCCGTGATGCCTGAACTGAATGATATGAATGTGTGGTAAATCAGTGGTTTTAAATCTTGGAAAGATGGTGGGCAATACAGGTGGAGTTTCAGCGAAAAAAAACACAAAGACATCGACATATAAAGAACCTAAAAACACCTCTGCACCGAAGGAGTCTATGCAGATAAAAAATTCAAATTGAACTTCGTGGCCTTTACGGAAACATAGCAATGTCGTGAGCCATGAAATTGGCTAGGTTCTATCTATCTGTTCTATCAGACCTCTCCAATAATTCCCCTCCCTCTAAGTTTACAAAAAATGGCGCAATACGGGTTTGAGGGGTGTGGAGTGGTTGATGGAACTTAGGGTTCCATCTGTGGCTGAAATGTTGTTCTATCATTGTTTTCTGTTTCTTGAACAATTCTTCTTGAACCTAGCGGGAGTAGGAGGGTGGGAAGCGGAGAGGCTGCGAGGGTAGAAAAAGACTGGTTGATAGGACCTAAGGAAGACCTGCTTTATGTTTCACGATTTTTTTGAGTACTTGTAAAGACTAACTATAAGCAGTTCAACTCCAATTTTATCAATTCGCATGAAGTTCTTAGGTGGATAGATTAGTGTTTTTGTACTATTTATATACTTACGACACTACCTATGTGCTAACACCTTAATCCGTTGTTTAGTCGCTTATAATGAAGTGCGGTGGAGGATAACTGGAATTCGCTAAAATTCTACCCCTCCAAACACCTATTGCGTCCGAGAATTGGGCTGAGAAACAGAGAGAAAGCAATGGGAAAAGACATTTTGAGCCATTAATCCTGGGGTCCGTCAATAGCACACCCCCCCCCCCCCCCCCGGTCCGTGGTACTATTGGTTTGAGTGCAAGTCAAGTCGGCGTGAGGGTTTACCTGCTGCTTTCGTTTAAATTAATTCTCTTACCCGACACTGGGAGAGGTAACTATATGTGAAAATGACGTAATTTTACGTCACAGGTGACCTATGGGAGCTATTTTGGGGCGGAATTTCAGTGAGCGGTCCACTGCCGGTCATCTCTTCGCTCGCGTGATACGAGACGTTGAGAGCGTTCGAGTAGCAAAGCGAATCCCACTGTCGGTGTGACGCGATCCTCGCGTTGCGCTCTTCTGCGAGAGTGATGCTGCTATGAACACCACGCGTTCGAAAGGAATGCGTAGTATCGAATCACCAAGCGACAAACAATCGCTCGGCAATGAACAGCGATATCACCATCGCGTGGCGATGCTGACAATTGCGTGAGATGTGGTGTTCGCTGCACAGCGGGTATGAACACCTCACGACGGCGCGACGCGACATCGCTTGATCGATATGGGAGATTATCATCACGTCGCATCGCGCTGCAACGATGCTCTGAACGTCACCGTAGGCTACGCACGAAATTGTGTGTCTGAAGAGATCGCTTAGCGCGGTAGTAGGACTTATTCAGTCTATTTAGGGAAAAGACAAGAATCAAACAAGACCAAAGAAGTGATGATCGGGTGTAAATATTCTGATGAAATTTTTAAAACTACGATATTTTATTAGGTGAACCCACCAAGCTCTCCTGTAATCACTACGGTGGGTACTTCACGCCAAGCTAGTGGAATTTGGCTCAATGAACGAACGAGGGAGGCAACCCATCAGAACTCAAAAAACTGCGAAGTGTCTTGGCGTTTCCCACGCATGCGACGAGTTTTTACCCGTTTAGTTCGCGCGAGATGTACCGTTTGGCGTAGGCCCCTCTCGCTGCAACTTGTACGTAAGCGTCGTTCGTGTACAATGGAAAATTCCATGTCATCATATCCGACTGCAACGCTCAAGGCGGTCGAAGCCCATGGGTTGCTTCCCCGTCCGCTCATTGTGCCTGGAATTTTTTAAATAAAATCTGACAGTTTGTTGCTTTCGCATGCACAAATTTTCATAATCATCCAACCAATTTTTAGACTGCTTCTGATCGCAGTAGAAATAGATGAATGTCGGAATATTGCTTAAAAAAGCTTAACTGGTGCATTTAAGAAAAATTCCGAAATAATCGAACCTACATTAATAGGTGAGTACATTTCATTTGCGGAAGGAAGCGTTACTCTAAGCAACAATATAGTATTTCAGAAAAAGGGACTAGGGCGCGGGCGTACTACTGTAAAACTCATCTGATTACGTGTAAAAGACCGCATCGTTTGCAACTAATCTTAGCAACGCGTATCAGGCATGGTAGGATGCTGGGTGGATAACTTCTGCTCGCAAAAAAAGACTTCTGCTTAGTGAAACTCTGGGGCCGGATTCATCAACGACTTACAGTAATTTAACAGAGAAAATAAAGCCGAAATCCCTGATAGCGCGGCTTATCAAGCGATGTGGTGAGCGATAAGCCGTGTTATCTGACTTTTCAGCTGTGAATTCTCTGTTAAAGTTATGTAAGTCGTTGGTAAATCCGACCCCAGATCGGAATAGATTTTGAGGTCCATCCGAGCTGCTCGTGCCGTTCAGGGGAGTCCGCAGCCGGGTTTTGCACTCTTCGAGAGCAGAACTCCAGGGTGGGTGTGATCTGCAGGGTGGGTGTGATCCAAGCTGCTCGTACGGAAACTGCTTTCGTCGCTCAGGGGGAGTCCGCAGCTGCAATGAAGGGCTCCAGGATGCAAATTGCCGCAACGCAGGAGAACCAAACCCCCAAGCTCACCTGTATGAAGCAACACCGCTACATACTGCGCCACGATCCGCTTGTCCGTAGGGTCGTTGCAGGCGTACAAGAGACGCCGACGCGAGTCACGACGCATCGGCAGCAGGCGCACGTTACAGTGTCCCGCAAACCTGCGCATCAACCCGCGCCTGCCAATTTGATGCATTCTACGACGTCTTGTTCATGTTTCTTTTCAGATCTGGTTCTAGTGGTGTTAGCAATTCCCGTTGATGGATCTAGTCCCAGCATACCACGACACGATGCCACGTTCTCGCATCTCGCATAAGTGCCATGAATCTTTTGGTTGCAGCTGAAGCTGTGAGACAAATTCAATGGAGGAATTGGAGAGGCAGAACATCGCATGCCCCTCCAACTAGGATAGATCCTTGTTGTGTAATTGTGTTCAGCTATGTGCATGTTTTGCGCAAATACTTCGAATACTCCACATCTTCCTCCCCGGCCTCCTCATTGATGACTGGTTGTGACTTGCACACAGTATTATAAAAATGCGACTCCTGACTTTGACACCATAGCCCAGTGCTTTATTGAATGAATTAAAAAACTCAACAGAATTTGCTGCCACCGTGATCCACTGTGATATAGCTATTATCACCACCAAAGCTGTGTGCGCAACAGCCACCAATACAAAGTGCGGTCGTCCGGCATTTTCCTATCTTGTCGGCTACGGTTGGTTTCAAAAAATAAAGGACAGTGCACATACTTATCCATTCCAATTTCTGACAAAAAAGAGCAGCAAGGGCCAAAGCTTTGCAGCTTAGGCATAAAAGGTTATCAGTTCAGGGCTTTATCATCAGGGTCACCTGTTGCAATGCCTCAAGGATGTGGTGTTACAGGAAAGTCGAAGACTTAGGCACTAAGTTGCACTGAATTATAGAAAACAACCAGAATTTGCTGGTACCTTCCTGCCAATTCCGCGGACTAGGATGTTGGTTTGGATAAGTATGTGCACTGGCCTTTGTTTTTTGAAACCAACTATATTGCAGCCGACAAGATACGAAAATGCCGGAAACCGCACTTTGTATTGGTGGTTCTTGCAATCTTTGGAGGTGATAATGGCAATATCACACTGATTACGGTGGCAGCAAATTCTGGTTGAGTTTTGTAATTCATTCAATGGAACACGGTGTCAAAGTCAGGGGTCGGATTTTTATAAAACTGTGTGACTTGCGGAATACCCTACTCTTTTGGAACACTCTCTTCTCCCTGAAATTCAGTCTACCTCGACTGCTAGTCTCCGTAACGGTCGGAGGGCCATAGAGACACAGGCGACGAGCTTTCTCTGCGCTCTCGCCATCCCGCTGCTTTGGTTGACCTTTGCCCGTAGACGCTGTACGGCTATCCCTGTCCGTATCGTCATGGTGAACCTGTCGACGCACACGCATGTGTTGCGGCTCGAGGGCGCCGTACCCCCCCCCCCCCCCCGCCTTAGGATTGAACCTAAAACACTAAAAGTGGAGAGGAGACTCTATCTATGAGAACATACACTTTGATTACTAGAAGGGAATATAAGCCTAGTGAAGCTAGGGCGACCCATTTAGATATGGAACAGATGCAGGATTGACCCCTCCACGCTCCAGTTTTCCACCACATTTGTCATCAAGGAGCCTGTTAATACACCTCTTCCTCCTCTTTTTACCAAATTGTTCTTACAGCTTCAGCGGTCAGCCGAGCATACTGATGGCGCTCTTCTAACTGCTTATGAGAGATAGTACCCATCACTCACAGTTTTTACTGCCGATGTTCTTAGCGGGCACTGCCGGAAAGAATGAACATTACTTGCGCAAAGTATTAGTCTGATAGTGTTAACATATTACCGATATCAGCAAACTACAGTACCGCGCATGTCTTTTGGTCAATTCCCGAAAAAGCCGCTTTGGAGCGTTCCAAAGCGGCTTTTTTATATAACTTTCTTTAAGATCAAGCGCTTGTGAAAAGAAACATATATTTGAGCTCAGCAGACCAAGCTCTATCTTCTGACATATAAATCAATAGAGTTGAACAATGCATATAGGCCGGACATAATCAATCGAGTGGACGCGAGAGCCTGTAGAGTGACAGTATGAGGAATTTTATTGAAATTCCCAGCCGCCCTACTCAGAAATTGCCTTAAGACTGTACAGCTTGCCTTTGGAGTGCGCCGTAAACAATGCATACAGAATCGAACCTATCAATCGAGTAGGCGCGACCACTCGCAAATTGCACACGCGAGTGTGTTCGGAGCGCAATAACTCTGTAGAGATCGAATCGTTCCGGCTGCGGCTTGTGGATTTTGTAGACAATAGAAAGCATTAGTAGTACGCGAAAGTGCAGCGTTATAGCTTTTAAAGGAGCGAAATTATAGCGGCGCGAAAATGCAGGTTAGCCGTGTGGGACACGATTTTTTCCGACTTCAGTTGACCCCTGCAGGAAGACGCGGCGTGCTAACGGCATGCAAACGCGTATGCTAGCAGAACACTGAAGGCACTTTACGATGACATGCTCAACACTCCTCAGCTGCCTGAACTGCCTTGTCCTCATCTGCCAGTTTAGAGCGGCGTAAGAAAGCGGTTAGAGTTTCTTGCGCTCTTACTCACCCAGATTTAAGCTTTCGAACCTCATAATGGTACCGTTATCTTCAGCTCGAAGAGCTCTATCGAACGGTGGTACTCTCGACCAATTTCGGAAAAATGGATTTTTCGACGATTTCCTGTCGAGGACGTGGGCGCGCGGTCCGCGCAGGCTCGGCCCACGTCCTCATCGGGAAATTGTCAAAAAATCGCTTTCTCCAGAATTGGTCAAGAGTGACACCATTCGATAGAGCTTTTCGCGCTGAAGCTAACGGTGTTATTGCTAGTGTCGAAAACTCAAATATGGGCGAGTAAGAGCGCAGGAAACTTCAACGCTAAGTCCACCGCCCTGATATGGCAGCTGGGGCTAAGGCGGTTTAGGCAGCTGAGGGGTGGTGAGCATGTCGTCGTAAAGTACCTCAAGCGTTCTGCTCGCCCATGCATTCGTAGGCCGTTTGGTCGCTGGATCTTCCCGTAGTGGTCGACTGAAATTGGAAGAAATTGTGTCACACAAGGATAACCTGCATTTTCACAGCGCCGTAACTTAGTCCAATCATAAGCTACATTGATCTGTTTCAGCGAACTATTCGAACATTTTACAGTCTACAAAACGCACGAGCTTCAGCCGGAAAGGTTCACACGGGACAGAGTTATCGCGCTCAGAACACGGCCACGCGTGCAATGCAATACAACAACGGTCCATGTTCTCCTCGCTCTTTCCAGTTACAGTTTTCCCTACTCCCAATAACACCATTCAATTCAGCATGAAAAGCTGGACCGAATGGTATCTAGCATGGCCCAATTCTAAGATATCGATTTTCGATGACTCATCGTCCGCGCAGGCTCGGACCGCGCGCCCACGTCCTCGACAGGAAATCGTCGAAAAATCCATTTTTCTGTAATTGGTCGGGAGTGACACCATTCGATAGAGCTCTTCGAGCTGAAGATAACGGTTCCATTGTGAGGTTCGAAAGCTTAAATCTGGGTGAGTAAGAGCGCAAGAAACTCTAACCGCTTTCTTACGCCGCTCTAAACTGGCAGATGAGGACAAGGCAGTTGAGGAGTGGTGAGCATGTCATCGTAAAGTGCCTTCAGTGTTCTGCTAGCATACGCGTTTGCATGCCGTTAGCACGCCGCGTCTTCCTGCAGGGGTCAACTGAAGTCGGAAAAAAATCGTGTCCCACACGGCTAACCTGCATTTTCGCGCCGCTATAATTTCGCTCCTTTAAAAGCTATAACGCTGCACTTTCGCGTACTACTAAAGCTTTCTATTGTCTACAAAATCCACAAGCCGCAGCCGGAACGATTCGATCTCTACAGAGTTATTGCGCTCCGAACACACTCGCGTGTGCAATTTGCGAGTGGTCGCGCCTACTCGATTGATAGGTTCGATTCTGTATGCATTGTTTACGGCGCACTCCAAAGGCAAGCTTTACAGTCCTAAGGCAATTTCTGAGTAGGGCGGCTGGGAATTTCCGATAAAACTCCCGAAACGGTCACTCTACAGACTCTCGCGCCCACTTGATTGATAGGTTCGATTCTATATGCATTGTTCACGGCGCACTCCAAAGGCAAGCTTGACAGGCTTAAAACAATTGCTAAGTAGGACGGCTAGGAATTTCGATAAAACTTCCCAAACGGTCACTCTACAGGCTCTCGCGCTTACTCGACCTCACTCTGCGAGTGGGCGCGCACACTCGATTGATAGGTTCGATTCTATATGCATTGTTCACGGTGCACTCCAAAGGCTAGCTGGACAGTCTTAAGGCAATTTCTGAGTAGGGCGGCTGGGAATTTCAATAAAATTCCCCAAACTGTCACCGTACAGGCTCTCGCGTCCACTCGATTGATTATGTCCGGCCTATATGCATTGTTCAACTCTATTGATTTATATGTCAAAAGATAGAGCTTGGCTTGCTGAGCTCAAATATATGTTTCTTTTCACAAGTGCTTGATGTTAAAGAAAGTTATATAAAAAAGCCGCTTTGGAACGCTCCAAAGCGGCTTTTTCGGGAATTGACCAAAAGACATGCGCGGTACTGTACAAGAAATCTCACACATATCAAAGGGCTACTTGAAGGTGTAGATAGACGTGCACGGACCTATCCTGTAGTGGAGAGGGCACATCATCCAGTTTTTTAATACATCGACGGTGGAGTTGAAATTAAACTATTTTACAAGGATAACGTACTGAGCGAGTCTACGAGAGCAACTTCTTATGGAGTTTCTAGAGGCCGTCCTCTTTGTGTTTGTTTCGCTTTTACAAATCCGGCTTCCACAGAAGTGCGGCTGGCTGAGTAAATAATAAAACGCTAAGAAGGTGGCTATTCACATACAGGGGCTTCATGAGTTGACATACCGGGCTGTTGTATTTGTTATAAACAATCGAATGTGTCTTAATCGAAGAGGCCACATAGCGATTCGCATTTCCAATACATCCCTTGAGTTTCTACGATACCTTCGCGAGCTGCTTCATGGTGCGAGAATTTTATTTAAATTCAGGGGATGTGGTTGTGTGACGTAGTACGACGGACACACTTGACACTTTAAGGTTGTCCCTCCCGGCTAGAATAGATCCTAGAAATCTTTAATTATTCGCGAAAGGTATTTCTGCGCGCGTCAGTCTTTTCGGAATGCGCGTCTTTTTCGCGCGCCAAGTGTCGTACAGCATTGTTTGACGTTGATCCAGTCAATAGAATTTTTTCCTTGCACATGTGAAAGTGAGCATATTGAACAATCCTTGTGGGTAAGAAAATACGACTTAAAGGCAGCCTTGACTAGGGTATGCTGCTCTGAACTAGAAATTGATAAATTTCCAAGTCAGTCAATATTGGTCATCTTATCAATTTGCGCTGCTTTGAAGTGGCACTCGCACTTCTGCTTTGGAACAGCGTTAAATCTATAAGGAGATCTCAGCTTGTGAGGTATGATGCTGTCGACCCAGGGAGGTACCATAGGCCTTAATGGCGTATAGAATGGCGAAACGTTTAGTGAGCACATACCATTATGTACAGGATGAAGACGAGGATGTTTCCCGCTATTTCAACAAAGCTCCAAACAGCCTCTCGTTTCGCAGCATGCGGAGACTAAAGATCGAACGTGTTTTCTCTGCAAAGGGCTGAGTAGAGGTGTTTCGTCGTTTTTATAATTAATCGCTTAGGTATTCAATGACTGCAGCTGTACGCCTAGGTGATTACAGGCCATTCAAATCTAGGGGTGCAACGAGACGTTTGCATTTCCTTTCTAGTCGTTAAGGTTTCACTTCCTAGAAGTGCTGTTCCAGCAGAAAAAACAACTTCGGTTTCTGTAGTGAAGCGAAGAAGATGAAAGAACACAATCGATGGATCTATCGCTGCTCTTAACACAGTTTTCATAACCCATTTTCTCGTTTAAAGCTCTGCAACTTTAGCAATTTTTCGCTACTAATTTGATCCGGTCAGCAGATATGGCGGGTAATGGCCACATTTACTTCAGACGCGGTGTCGCACACTGCTTTAGGTGGACGACGAGCATGTTGAATGTGTCCAATGTGGCACAAGCCGGACATAACAAAAACAATTTTTTGGAACAATGTTTTGACTAAAGGCGGCTCTTCATCGTCGTCGAGTCTATAAATAGTTTTCCTCGTGATCGCAATATATAGCACACGATTTTTTAAACTGTGGGCAACACATCCTATCGCGATTCCCAGAGTATTCTCGAACATCATTGGGTACAGTTGTCAGGAGTCTTAGCTTGCTAAAGTTACACACCACGACAACGCAATGCTTTGAATGCACAGAAGAGCTTTTAGAAATCCAGCAATTCCGCATTCATCTCGCTCAAGTCCACTACAGCAGCGATACAGTCAGTGTCATTAGGCTTCTCCGAACATCACTATGAGGTATATCATCTAAGGGGGCGTTCAGAGCATCATCGCGGCGAGACGCGACGTACTGATGAGCTGCAATATCGATCAAGCGTCTCGTCGCGCACTCGTATGGAGTTCATTCAATTTGTGCAACGAGCACCACATCTCACGCAATTGTCAGCATCGCCACGCGATTATAACGTCGCTGTTCATTGCTGAGCGAATTGTTCGTCGCTCAGTTATTCGAAACTACTCATTTATTTCGAACGCGTGGTCTTCATAGCACCATTTCCCTCGCAGAAAAACGTAACGATGATCGCGTCGCATCGACAGTGGGCTTAGATTCGCTACGCTCTGAACGTCTCCTAATGAATCATAGAGTCTATGAACACAATACTGCTCGTGACGTACGACGGAGGACGAAACAGACTCTTGAGAGATGAAAGTGAACTTCAGGAATTTGATGTGTACAACGTTAAGATATTTCATTGACGTGGAACAATTTCCCATGGTGTCCTGGGAAGAGCGCTTGCAAAGAAGTTGCCTTGTGCAATGTTTTGCTTTTATCTGACAGATATGTACCTCCATCCGCATCAATAAGAGTTAGGATATCTTCATTAGATCTAGTTTTCTAGCGAAGATAATTATGAGGCCTTCTCAAAGAACTTTCAGACGCAAGCCGTTGCTTCTTTCATGTCCAAAACGTCCTCAGGTGAATAACCGATGTCAGGATGTACTTTTTCTTGAATCTGTCATGAATTGGGTTTGGCATCGTTTGGTAACGAAACCAGTCGACATTGTGGAATCTATATTTAATGCACTGTTATCCAGATTGAGGAACTCTGGTTTAGTACTGGAGCATAAGGAGCTGCAGGAAGCATATACTTTAAAGAAGATCATGCAAAGATCAGAAGTGGGAAAAGGAGGAAGAGCTTATAGATAATCAATAACGATTGCTGAAGTAGAATTAGGTTGAGTATTTTGCCATTATACGGGGTTGATTTACGAGTTGCTTGAGACCGCGATCACTAAAGAACTGCAAAAATGTGAAGGTACCTAATCTTGAGCCTCAATGTTCTTCTACGCAACATTTTGATCAAAATCACCAAGCATTATTGTGTTCTTAGGAAGCGTCAATGTGGAATTGAGTTCATTATCATCACTTTTAAGAGTTTGGGGCTTGGCAGACAAGGATGAACCTTAGTGGTGAAAAAAAAATTGTAGGGAGCAAATCCACGCACAATAAATCAGCTCTAAGCTTAGAATAATGAGAAATTCTTCGTGCACGGAGAACCTTATTCAAAATGCAGCACACAACACCTCCTTTTCGTCCACTTTTATCAGCACGGTAAATGTCATACAAAAGTCTATTCAAAGCCTAAGGATCTGTAATTCTCTACATTACCCAGGTTTCAGTTACAAAAATGATGTCTGGATCTTTGCTATACAGGAAACCACGAAAGAGGTGAAGTTTGTTGACGAGGCTCCGGGTATTCAAAAGTTTTCACAACGTCTCCATGCATTTTTACATGTTTACCAACTCCCTCTTAGGATGCTCGAAAACATGCATTAATTGACCCTACACAGTTCCCACTCACGCTTACTCTTAACTGCGCTTCGCTCGTTTGCAAGATTCCTTAGGCCTCTGTTATACTCCCGCGGGAGCATCCCCGGAACGTCCGCGGACCAATGGTGCACGGCGGAGGCGGGCGTGGCGAGGCGCGGCGATTGGCCAGGCGAGGAGTCTCGGCGCGATTCCTGCCCTTCCGCGGATGCTTCCGCGGGAGTATAACTCAGGCCTTAGCTCGAAATCCTGTCTACGCTCTTCATGAGTTATTCTCCTGCGAACAAACATGCCTTCATACCTGGAGGTTGTTCGGGGAAGACGGACATTCACAACAGCCCTATTCCAATGACTCCTGCAACACTACTTAGACTAGCCTTGGGAGAGTGGCGAAAGGCTTATCCATTCGGTAGACATCAGAAGGATCGCACTCCTCCTTTAATACGTCAAGCACGTCACAGACCTTCATCTCCGGATCTCGATGACGCTCATAGGTAGAGCCACTAATTCGGGACTCTCTAAGGCCTATGTATCTCATCGCTCTTCCCGTGCGAAGCAACGAACAGAGCGATGACCGATGCAGCAATCGCTAGCAATGGCATTACTCGCGTTAAAGTCTTGATTCCTCATTTACACGCGTTCTTTTTCGCGGAGGTTTTTATCGTATCTTCTTTGATTTTAATCAGCTATTTTTTCAAAGTAACGGAATAGCAGGCGAACTTTCGCTTTTAAATGTGAGACTTTCCGTCATGTTTGTTTCTTCTGCTGCTGCTTTGCATTTATTACAAGCTTTTTTTGTGTTGACACTTAAAACTGGCGCTGACCGGCTGCAGAGACGTCGACAATGCTGAAAACGATACATTTGAGACCTAAAATTTTGCCTATTGGATCTTCCACAAAAAGTCATGAGTGAGGGCAATCTAAAAAAAGACTTCTAAAAAGGGCGAGCGAAAAGCTAGTATAAACTAAAAAAAGTTTGAATCTAGGTAGTAGATACCAAAAAGAGAATAGGGGTGGAGTGCATACGCTACTGTGATTTACAGAATTTGGAAGCAGAAATGTGGAATTAGCAGGGCAATAGAAGGCGCCGCCACCTAGGGCAAACGTAGGAAGTGATTGTTTTTTATTCTCGACTATTGGACCGGCTTTTCGAACTACGGGACAATTCTAGAAATTGTGCCTGAAGGAGGAGTATTTCGAATTCGGACTATACATTAGGGTGCCACAGACTATATTCAGCCTTACCACGTGGACTTCTTCAGTTACGTGAAGTCGCTTTTGAAGCGGTTTCACTACCACGTAATTATGCACGACTATTTCTTGGATCTGCAAAAAGGAACAACATCGTGAAGTCGAAGTTGTGAGTAGCTGAAGGAGAACGGATTTGTTATGATGACATTAAAGGCCGTATCGATGCTGTATTCCTAGGTACTTTGCGTACCCTCCTCGGCCTTGGCTTAATACGGGTTCGGCTAGACAGCATTAGCTGCATGCGGGTCGCTCTCCCTGCTAGGTGAGAGCTATCCTAGAGGGAAAGGTCAGTCTCTTCGTTGGGTTTGACCTCCGTCCCGCGGCACGGTCCTTTCTCTCCTTCTACCATTGTCCCACTTATGGGTGACTGACTGACGGAGAAGTCGAGAGTGCGTACCATCCAATCGGGCGGTGAATCTTCCTCCTCCTCATTCAGGCCGACCCTCATCTCGAGAAAACGCTTATACTTTGTTATTGTGATGTGGTTTTAAGTTCGTGTTGGTGTTCGAGTTTGTGTTTGTTATGCCGTTTTAGTTTAAAGTAATAAATGCTAAAATCAAAACGGTTTAATATCCGTCTGAATAACGGTTGGAGCCGTCCGTGAAATATCGAGTGGTGTCAAAAGAAACAAAAAGGAGATCTTAGGAGAACCATTCTTATTTGTTTTTTGAGAACAGGTTTCAGGCGCTTCTGCCTTCTCGTTCCGAGACAGTTCAGAAGTCTGGCTGAGCTCTCCGGGTGGAGGAACAGGCAGGCGGGAGGAGGCAAGTCACCGTGTCCCCACCAGCGAAAAGAGTCGGGTCATACATTCATTTACGTCATCGTATGAAGCTCTCATCAATGCAACATCAATATCTCAAACATCGACTTTAACAACATCGCGCAAACATCGACATCAACTAGCTTTCCATCCTCCCGTTGAAAAGCTAGTTGCTTACGCCTGGCTTAAAGCTCAGGATGGTTTCTCTCGAAGTCATTGCTCCATGCAGGGAAACAAGACGTGAAGAGCTTGTTGTGTTTATATGCTGTCAGTATTGTGAGCGGTTATTTTTGTTTTGTTTATTGTTTTGTTGTTGTCTTGATGTTGAACAGCCTGCTCTGCTCGATCGTTCTGCTGAATACCTTTCTCATTGCTTGTTGTTAGCAACGCTCAGTAACAAACAACACGTCTTTTTCATAGCAAGCAACAGGAAGAATATGCAGAGAATGCCTGAAAATTGTGTGAAGATCAGGTCTCCTCAAATGTCATCCGATCAGTTGAAATGCGAAAACTGCCACCGGTGATGGGCATTGCGGTCATACAAGTGAGTCCCGCCAGAGCTCCGCTGCCGTTCAGAAATACGCTTCAGATCCTTTTGTTAGAGCATTGCAATTCTTTGTTCATTGTTTAAGGCGCAAAGTCTGTGGAAGAACCTTAATAAAATATTTGCTGTATATTCCATGATCGACTGTCGTTGAATCTTGGCATGACGTTGATACCAATAGGACTGTTCGAGCTGTGGAGCCAAGATTGTTAACCACACTTTATTCGGCTGACGTTTCGGCATAACCGCCTTCTTCAGAGCCTGGAAAAGTCAGGCGAGGTTTGAAAGGTTACTCGTCCAAGAACTATTTCAAACTTTTCTAGAAACTCCTGTGACTTGAAATAGTTCATGGACGAGTAACCTTTCAAATCTCGCTTGACTTTTCCAGGCTCTGAAGAAGGCGGTTACTCCGAAACGTCAGCCGAATAAAGTGTGGTTAACAATCTTGGCTCCACAGCTCGAACAGTCCTATTGGTATCAATATTTGCTGTATTCGCTATGATTCATTCTAGCAAAAAAAAAATATTAAAGTTTTCACCACAGCTACATCTAAAAACTCGTCGCTATCCATAAGATCGCATAATCTTCTTTGCCACAGTGTATCACTGTTTTGCGAGCCATCCATCCGTAAACATCAATTAGCAAGACATAACTCAGGATACAAGCCTCAAAAGTTTTTTTTTTGCATTCAGAAATTCCTAGAATTGGCGTTGTGGAAACACCTTACGGTAACGAACGTCATTCAGAATCAAGTATCATACATACCTTCGGTCTGCGCTAATTGGACGGCGCTTGCTAGGGTGCAGCCACTAATGAATGAGAGTTGTCATTCGAATAATTGATGTCGACTTCATAATATTTTTACGGTTCGATGCGTTGGCGCGATTTTAGTCCTCCTGTCTTACATCATCTTGCAGCCTCAACCTTGTGGAAGTGAGAGTAGCTGCAATTGCGTGAGAGTAGTTTTTATTGCACGTATTGAGTGCAAACTGGATAACTTTTAAACTAAATTTGGGCGTTTCTTAAAGCAAACCAGACACTTCTAAAAACTGAACATCTTCTATATCAAACAGAGCGTTTTCCAGGTAAAATCAAGATACATTTTTGTTCAACAGTAACTCAGCAAAACGTTGTGCTGCTTACATGAAAGAGGGAAATGAAAGTTTGTGTGTTCTTCCACATTTTTGACCTACCGCTGAGAAGTTCATATTTTCATACAAACTTAATTTTTGCTGTCGATCAGAGGATTATCACAAGAAGCGCATGGCACAATCACTTCTTTTAGCACATCAAAACTACTGTCTTTCCCCAATTTAATTTGCATATCTATTTTATTTAGAATTAAACTTTTTATACTTTTATATATTTTTTGTATTTTAAATTTTATTAGGTTGTCCATAAGTCTTCGCCGTTTTTTTCAATGAATCACTGCAGATTTCGCCGGCGGTCTCTCGCATAGCGCTGCATAGCTTTCGAAAGAGAATGATTTGCTCTATCACAACGTATATTGCATTTCTTTTTTCATCATGAATTTTGTCAATTTTTAGGTCGTTGAAGTGAAAAGTGAGAAAGTGAAAAAGTAGCCATTTGCGCACTTGTTCTCCGCTTAGGTTTGTAATTTTTTTTTTGTAACTTTTTATAGAATTTTGAAGGCAATGTTCTGTACTACAAGAATGTGTGTTAGTGCTATTTGCTCATTTGTCCTTTATTAATTTTTAGGTCATCAAATTGGGGCGTCCGAAGGAGGGTGGTTATTTTTGCTGACAGCTCATGCTCTGTGGTTGGATATTTTGGGGTGGTGTTGTATGTCATTCGAAAGAGAATATCTTGCTCTAAAAGAATATGTGTAGCTTTTACAAAACGCCAAAAAAAGAAAAATCGTCTTCACCAACAACTCCTTCTCCATCTTCAGTTGTTGATATTCGACAGAAATCAGCGTGAGCCAATAAACGCGACACAAATTCTTACTGAGCAAGACATCCTCCTCCAAACGACATATAACACCAGGCAAAAAAGTCCAACCACAGAACCGGAGTGTTAGTAAAAATTCGGACGGAAAAGTCGGAATTCCCAATTTGATGGCCTAAAAATCAATAAAGGGCAAGTGAGAAAATAGGACCAACACATATTCTTGTAGAACACAACATTGTCTTCCAAGTGCTATAAAAAATTGCGCAAAAAATTACAAACCTAGGCAGAGAGAACAAGTGCGCAAATGGCTACTTTTTCACCTTCTCACTTTTCACTTCAACGACCTAAAAATTGACAAAATTCAGGATGAAAAAAGAAGTGCAATACATGTTCTTATAGAGCGAATCATTCTCTTTCGAAAGCTATGCAGCGCTATGCGAGAGATCGCCGGCGAAATCTGCAGTGAATCGTTGAAAAAAACGGCGGTGACTTATGGGACAACCTGATAAAAGGTGTGCCCATTTTTAGTGCAGCTAATTTAACATTTTTAAAGAAAGTTGTAAAATTTTTTGGACGGAAATATTGTTAGGTTGTCAAGAAATAAATATGCGTTTGCAACTCGAATATTCAAATTATCATAACTCAGCTTAGGGTGAGATTTATCAATCAGATTAATAATGGTTGGAATCAGCACATCTCTGCCAACAAGAAGCGAATTTAATTTTGCCGATAGCATAGAAATCCGGAGCCCTGGAGGCCATGAAACGTTGAACTCATTTTCGGCATCATCTTGGTTGCTGAATTTTTTGTCCTTCACATGACGATCTAAATGCTTGATAAAAGGCTAATCGGTAGGGGACAGATCTGGTGAATGTGCTGGATGTGGCAGAGTTTCGTATACCAATTCATCCAGTTTCTGGACAACAATTTTTAAACGTGCGGACGCGTGTTTCAGTGTGTGTCAGTGTTTTATCCTTCCCAGACAAGTTTGGTACCAAAGAATCAGACGTCCTCGACTGCGCTTTTATTCAACCAGTTTGAGACACTGCAATGAAAATACACAGCGGACAATGCCGTACATCATAGTAGCAGTGCACGTCTCCTCATCATAAACTGCCGGAGCTGTCCTCGTTCACTAGCATGTATTTCGTACTCGCAAGCACCTCCCCTTGGTTACGTGTTAGTGCAGATCGTTTCTTCAATCTGACCACGTAAGGCTGAAGTTTTTGTAGCATTAAAAACTTTACTATTCACTCCAATGGCACTCCTGTCTTTTGGTTTTTGGGCGGAATAGGCGCAGAACTGCCGTTTTCACATCTCAAAGGGGTCCGCTCAAAAAACGAAAACAAAACAAATATTGCCAACCGAATCCAATGTGCGCGATCCTATCGTATCCTACTACATATAGAAGAGTTACTCCGTTTGTGTGTGTGTCACAAACCTGTTTGGGTGTTAAAACGTCGAACCTGTAAAGGTGACCGGCTCGTGAACAGATATAATTCAAAGGGACACTAGTGTGCAGCGGGCGGAAAAATAGCGAAAAATCCTGGAAACTTCAGCCCTGGGGTAATCGTGGTCGGTGAACACGAATCTGAAGTTCGTTTTGAAGTAACGATCGCAGTCAACCGATATTGATCCAACCATCGAATTTTTGTTAATTAATGTCGTTCAAGCGGTCCGAAACGTTAGCTCTGGGAGTGATCGAGGTCGCTGAACACGAATCTGAAGTTCGTTTTTAAGGTTTCGATTGCCATCAATCGATACTGATTAAATTAGGGGACACGAAAATAGCGGAGAATACGCAGACGTCTTCTACGTGCCAGGGGATTCGGAAGACCTGACGAAGACGTCCTCTAGGGGGGGGGGATCATTGAGGGGACCAGTACCAGTAAAGGGAGACCGTTTCACTAAGGGAGGACCAGTAGTGAGGAACAAATAGATCGCTTAATCATACTATACACTGTACGTACTGCGAGCTTTCTGTACTCCTGGGAAGGGAAAGAAAGCTGTACAAGTAGAGCAGCTAGCTTGATGTGACTGCCCTTAGCTTAGTGATACTGCAACATCGCGCGAAGCGCGCAAGTGCGAGGCACGCTTTGAGTCCTATAAAACAAGGCCCTGTCGGTGCAATTATCTGGAGCGATAGGAGAAGGGTCGCCTCCGTCAGGATTTATAGGTCACCACAGCTAAATGTTTCTAAGACCACTGGATGATACCTACGTCACTGGATAGATCATCCGCATAGGATTCGGATTGTAACATTTACTTTTTGAATAGGTCACACTGTAAGAATTTAATGGAAATGGCGTTTTTTTGCGTTTATTCCAACCAAAAACCAGAAGACAGGAGCGGTTTTGTGTGTTGGCAGGGTTACTCGTTTGCATTTAGTCCTCATATTCTAGTAACTCAGACTATGACATTAACCAATAGCTAATCTAACGTAGGACGAGTCCGTTCTCTTCCTTGAACAGGTGTACCGCACAGGCTCTAAATTGCGAGTCATTTGCAGCAAAGCGTTATGATGAGAGTTCATGGTCAGCTGCACTTTTTCTAGGCATGTAGTATTTTTTCAGTGAAATGCTATCAGTTGCGTGCTTGGAGCTCATAATCAGAATCATATGTGAAATGTGATTCCTCATTTATTATGAAGAGTCGTCTCGAGACTACTATAATCTGAATATAGCACTACTCAATGAAAACTTTTTCAGAACAACATAAAATCCTCTGGACGAACGGCATGTACTCGTCGGCGACAGGTTAGTTCCTCAAAGCTGTCTCCAAAAACAGTAATGCGCGTTCAGCTCGGCAGGAAAGTTTGTATGTAGATCAAAACCGCTGGGTTGACTGAAAGTAATGCTTACCTCTCAGAACACGCTTTGGGTTGGACTTTTGTTTGCTTTATTACCATTAGCCATTGCTCAGAAATGTTGTTATTCTTGTTCGTTTTTTATTTCCTTTTTGACTTGGAGGCCTGTGCTACTGACATTGCCTTTTTTGTTAAAGTTCTTAGCACGCCCTCCAGTGGCGTAGTAAATAAACAAATGTAACAGATAAAAAGCCATTCGCTTTATTTTACCCATTAATAAATGTTGTGTTTAATAATGCAGCTGTTGGGCTTCATTTTCCATAGACGTTTTCAGCAAGGTGTTATTCTTGTTCAAAATTCAAGATGTCAATTGTCTTGTTATAGTGGAAAGATTCGTATAAGCTAAGCATTGCACTTGCTCCCAATTTGAGATTTGTCTAGTTCAAGCTGTACAGGTAGAATTCATGCTAAAAGAACAAATTCCTTTCTTGACTTATTTCATCAGATTTTTATACATCTGTTTAAAAGTTGAATTTTTCCATGTTGTTACTCCTATATTTCCTAATTATATTCCCATGTGTACTCTGATGGTACAATAATTAAATAAATTCCTTTCGAATTACGCTGAAGGTAAGGTAGTTTGAGCTTGAATGGATGTTTATGTTTATTACGTCGAAAAAGGCAGAACCGAGATAAAACTAGATCAGTACCAACACAAACAAAAAATACCAGCAAATAGCACGATCATAACAAAGCCGGCGTACTGCACCTCCACGACTAAAGTCTGCCAAGTAAAATTTTCGATGCATAACCCTCAAATTAAGGTGTGGAATGCGTTTTTGAAGGGTTTTTCGTAAGTCTTATGTAATCCCTACCTCTCTGTGCGTAAAGAAGGAAGCGCAAATTTTTGCTTTAGGGCAAGTGTTTTTATTATCCCTTCTTCTTTACAGAAATACCTTTGAACATATGAAATATACTCAAAAGCGCCATTCTACAACGATTTTTGGCATGTTCAGAAAAGGATAATTTCTTGCTATATGTAAAACCAAGATCTTCGATTGCAGGCGACAGGCCCTTGTGACAGGCCGGCCTACGAAGACCTATGTCGCATCACATGGTGTATGACTGTTCACGTTTATCGAGAATAGCGGACCCGGCTACAATGCGGGACAAACGCTGAAGAAGAGGAAGAAGAAGAAGAAGAAGAAGAAGAAGAAGAAGAAGAAGAAGAAGAAGAAGAAGAAGAAGAAGAAGAAGAAGAAGAAGAAGAAGAAGAAGAAGAAGAAGAAGAAGAAGAAGAAGAAGAAGAAGAAGAAGAAGAAGAAGAAGAAGAAGAAGAAGAAGAAGAAGAAGAAGAAGAGAAGAAGAAGAAGAAGAAGAAGAAGAAGAAGAAGAAGAAGAAGAAGAAGAAGAAGAAGAAGAAGAAGAAGAAGAAGAAGAAGAAGAAGAAGAAGAAGAAGAAGAAGAAGAAGAAGAGAAGAAGAAGAAGAAGAAGAAGAAGAAGAAGAAGAAGAAGAAGAAGAAGAAGAAGAAGAAGAAGAAGAAGAGAAGAAGAAGAAGAAGAAGAAGAAGAAGAAGAAGAAGAGAAGAAGAAGAAGAAGAAGAAGAAGAAGAAGAAGAAGAAGAAGAAGAAGAAGAAGAAGAAGAAGAAGAAGAAGAAGAAGAAGAAGAAGAAGAAGAAGAAGAAGAAGAAGAAGAAGAAGAAGAAGAAGAAGAAGAAGAAGAAGAAGAAGAAGAAGAAGAAGAAGAAGAAGAAGAAGAAGAAGAAGAAGAAGAAGAAGAAGAAGAAGAAGAAGAAGAAGAAGAAGAAGAAGAAGAAGAAGAAGAAGAAGAAGAAGAAGAAGAAGAAGAAGAAGAAGAAGAAGAAGAAGAAGAAGAAGAAGAAAAAGGATGTAAAACCAATATCTCTAATGAAATCCAACGATGTACACCAATCACTTCATATGCAAGCTGTGAAGTTGACGGAGTGTTGCTAATAGAAGCGTAAAGAAGGCAGAGCTAACTTCAATCGAAATCGCCATGACTACACCACCATTCCATCAGTACTTGATCGTAATGAAATATTCAATCTGTAATCGCTTGCTAATCATAGGAAGCATAAAGATGCAGTTGTGATTTTCAAGATGATGGCTATTAGGTTGGTGAAAAAATCTTGCAACACAGCGTATTTTTTTCAAAATTTTATTGCTTATTTTGTGAACGAATTCAATCTTCGAAGTAATTACCATTTACATCTACAACCTTTTGCCATCTGACGGAGAGATTAGGAAATCCTTTCTTCCAGAATGAAGTCAGCTCTGTGACTCGAAGAAGTGCTCCACCTCAGATTCCAGTTCGGTTCGTGGTGAAGAAGGTAAACATCCTACCGCCCCGTCGTTTGCGTGACATGGCCTCGCTCAGCTTCTGCGGCTGTGTATCGTAGATGTTCGCTGTGACTACGGTGCCGTCGCGAGGAAGCTTACAATAGAGCGCTCCTCGAGAATCCCATCAACAGCACAGCATTACCTTCCTCTGGTGGAGGTCCGCCGGTTGTGGTTCTCCTTGAGGGAGCCGCTGGCCTTCCCAGTATGGTTAACGAGGAAGACCCAGGCCTCATCTCCCGCAACGACATTTTTGAGAAAGTCCTTATTACGAAAACGAACAAGGAGAGACTGAGCGATAGTGAGTCGCAAAGCCTTGTCCGAATCACGGAGTCCGTCACACTTCACTACAGTCGTAGTATTTATAAACCCTCAAAAGCACATTGCCATGTATGCGAAATATTCGAGAATGTTTGTGCTACAACTACGAGGCACCAAACAGTCCTTGGATGTTGCTGTTAATTCCTAAAAACTTTTCAAAATTTTTGGTGCAAGACTTTTTCACCAACCTGATAGAAAGGTTGCACTTTCAATTGGTGAGCTCTACACTGTCCACCATTCTACCACAAGGAGTGGAGCAGGTAAAATTCATTATCCTCGGCTCAAAATTGCTTTCTCCTTTCCTTTTTTACATAAAGGGCGGTTCTGAATCTTTGATGTTTTCCAAAGCGTTCCTCATCAAACCAGTAAATACCGTACACCTTACATTTTGCGGAATGCTAGCCTGGGTGACTTAAATTTTCTGAGCAACCTTATATTATTTTAGATCAACCGTGCCCTTGAGATCAGCTTTTAGCCATCTACGCACGCATCCTGGCTAATGCCTTGCTCTGAACTATAGACATATGTAGCTTAAAACGAATGTCTGCTTTTTTCATCGCATGCGCAGAAGTGCAAGAATTCCAGACGCGTATTTGTATTCGCGCCTCATACACATGACCATCTATAAATTGTCATGAATCGCTTAGTGCCGGTGAAATGTATCAGGTTGATTGAGAAGTCTTGCAACTCTTTACGCTACTGCCTGTTAAATTTGTTAAAGCTCTTACAGTATTGATCTTGTGTGCTGACGTCACAATACATTCTGAAAGCTTCCTCAAGCATACTGTATAAGGCCTCGTCGAGTACGAATACAGCAACAATGTCAACGATAAGCAGCAGCACCCTACAAGCTATCGTCTACTACGAATTTCTGCAAGGCCATTCCGCAACGAATGCAGCCTCCAACATCTGCACTGCATTCAAGGAGGAAGTCGTTCACTATTCCACAGTGGCCCGTTGGTATCAGCGCTTCAAGGCTGGAGATATTTCTCTCGAAGATCGACCTCGTTTCGGACGCCCCTCTGTTGGACTCAGAAGATATGTTTTACTGGGAGTTTCTGGATAGTGATACCACAGCCACTGCATCTGTCTACGCCACCCAGCTCCAGAGCTTGGCCGACGCCATGCGCCAAAAACGTCCAGAACGGGAAAATGTCTACCTGCCGCACGAGAACGCGCGTCCTCATGTCGCAAAAGTGAGTCGCGAGAGAATCCAGGAGTTAGGCTGAGATGTTCTGCCCCATCCACCGTACTCTCCAGACCTCGCTCCTTCTGACTACCACCTGTTCAGAGTTCTGAAGCAGCAACTTCGAGGTAGAGAGTTCGATGATCGACGTCAACTGGAAATGGAGGTTTCTGAATTCTTTTCCTTCACAGCCCTCGGAATTCTGGCGGAAAGGAGTTGAAAGGCTGCATGAAAGATGGAAAAGGATCTTGGACTTGGATGGGGAATATATCGTGGACTGAGTTTTTGTATATTGCATTATATTGTATTGAATTGTAATATTGTTGTGCTAGTGTTGCTAGACTTTTTGATCAACCCAGTACCTGTCTTTTAAGGACTTTCATCTGGGCACAGTGCAGCGCTGACTAGTGCTATGCTCTATGTTATTATACTTAATGTATAGGTTTGATAAAGAAACGTAATGATTCGAGAACCGTTATATGAGGCAGCAGCTCTGATTTTCGTCTAAAGGAAAAAGTACCTATGGAGAAAAAGCGAAGCCTTAGCATACGTTTGGGATGTGGCAATTGAATATTGGTATTGTGCTCTATTCTTATTCATCTCCACATAATTTAACAAAAAGTTGGGAACCTGAGTGCCCCACGACGTGACTGCAATCAACAAGGAACAACGGCTTGAAAATGCTACTCGTCTTCTTTCCGGCATCGAGAAACACGCAGGCGGCCTAAACAACGTTTTTTCATAGTAAATTATCACAGGAGATGAGAAATGGTGCTTATATGTCAACATTAGGTTAATGTTAATGTTTATTACGTCTCGAAAGGCAGACGAGAGATAGAAGTAGGACAGTACAAACAAACAAATAATCAAACTTCAGAAAAAGCACAATCAAACAAGAATTTGGTGTGGTCGACCTCCATGACTAGAGTCCGTCAAACTTAAGCAACATTTTTGATGCATACCGCTTGAACTGGGGTATAGGGTAAGCATTTGACAGGTTTTTCGTGATCCTTATTTAAGCGCTACCTGCTCAATGCGTAAAGAACCAAGCACGAACTGATGATCTCGGACAAGGCAAGGCTATTTTCATTAGCACCCTTTTGTTCGGGAAGGCATCAAACTATATAATTTCATAGCCACACTCGGTTGGTGCAGAATGGAATGAACGAGACGAACATCAAATACATTTCGTCGTGATACGAGGAATGGAAGATCCAAATGCCTATTTCTGAACACTGCCTTGGGGACGTTGGAGTATAAGAAGCCTCCCATGCGAATAAATGATTTCCTAGTAAAATTATTTTGGATCTTCTCAATTCTGGAGATATCTTTCATCCTACTAGGGTTGAATACTGTAGTGCTCGTTTCAACTAATGGGCGTATATAAGTCTTTCAAACCCTTATTAAAAGAGTTCTGTTCTTTGTAGAAAGGGCTTCAAATATTTATTCTTTTATTTACCTGCGTCTCAAAGACGTGTACTCTATGTGAGAACAACAAACAAAATAGACCATGCGACTAAAAAAAAAATAAAAAACGCAAACCAGGAACAATGTATCATCGTGACGGCAGCATTAGATATTAGGCAGGATTTCAGAAGCCAACCCTTTGGGATGCGAGAGTCTATATAATGATGGCATGCTCCAAAAGTATAGAGGGCAAGTTAAATGCAAAAAGGAAATCTTCTCAGGTTGCCTAGAAGAACATTGCTTACTCATACTGGTTTCTAGTGAGTTATGTCAATCAAGTGAACGACTAAGGCAGAATACCTTATAATCTATTACAGTAAGCAAAAGTTAGTTGTAACCGACAAAGCCTGCCTGTCCGTCGCACATGGGAACGCTGGCCGCCCCATGGAACCAGCATCTAGGACAATCAAGCTTGTGGCATTAAATTCAAAGACTGTAAAAACATTCAGCTACCAATAAGGAAAAAACAGCTCATTTTAGCATATTATAGATCCCTGCAACCCATATTAGTTGGAGCGAATACGTCACGTATTGAGACTAACTGAGAAATATCAATATATGGAATGTACGCAGAAGCGCTATCCTACAACCGTTTTTGACATGTTCGGAAAAGTCTGGCTTGCTGCTGTAGTGAAACCAAGATATCTAATGAAATCCACCGATGTGATGTGAAGACCATCCACTTCATATGTATGCTGTGTTGTTGACTGAGTGCTGCTAATACGCATGAAACTCGTTTTGTGCGGAGCCAAGGGGAGCTGCCATTGTTCAGACCAGGAAACCAATAAGTTGATTCTTCTTTGAAGACATAATTCATCATCAATACCATCAATGACCCTGTATATTTTTACATCATCTGCATACGCACAGGTTGAGGATTTAGTTCGTGCGAAGAAGAGCAGTTGTCGAAAATGCTGATTTTTGCCTCCTGAGTATCCTATTTCTTAGCCTAAAAAATAACAAAAAAAAACGAAATTATTTAAGAAAACAGATAACACACCTATGTAAAGTAGAAAAAATACTTTATGAAAAACACAAACGATTTGTCATACAAAAACTAAGTCATTTAAATAAAGCTCTTCGAAGAAAACGCCACGAACCCCTTCTTCAACCGATTAGTTTGAATACAATAATTATGGTAGTCAGCATATGAACCTATCAGTGTGCTATCCTTTCCAGAACTGGTACCAGTTCAACGATTTCGTAGGGATGGAAGACATGATTGGCCTCGGCGGTAAATCCGATCCAGCAATCTGGCATTAGGTGCATGCGATAACCAGCGCCTTCTCCGACTGTACTACCACGCGTCTACTCAAGTACGAATAGAGCACAGAACCAATATTCTCAATTGCCACATCCCAAAAATACGCGAAGGCTTCGCTGTTCCTGCAGAAGAACTTCTTGCTTTAGATGAAAATCACAGCTGCTGCCTCATATAACGCTTCGCGAATCAGTACGTTTCTTTATCAAACCTACACATTAAGTATAATAATACAGACCTAGCATTACTCAGCACTGCACTTGCCCAGGTGAAAGTCCTTAAAGAACAGGTGCATTTCACCAACTCTATGGGACTTATGACAATTCGTAGATGGTGCCCCTCATTATGTGAACAAGTCGAGAGTACAAAAATGAGCGTGCAAACCTTTCCCCGTCTTGACGTCGTGTACTTCTGCGCATGCGATGAGAAAAGCAGACATTGCTTTTAAGCCACATATAATATCCATAGTTCAGGGCAAGGCATTAGCCATAATGCGTGCGTAGATGGCTAAACTCTGAGCTCAAGGGCACGGTTGATCTGTAATTGATATAAGGTTGCTCGAAGAGTTTATGTCTCCCCGGCTAGCAATCCGCAAAATGTTTGAAAAACGTTTCCAACCTTCTACCGATAAAGTATATACCATTGTCACGTCAAACTGGACGCTCTTCTAAACAAACTTAATACCATGTTCCTCGCTCGTTAATTTTGTTATTTTGTTATTGGCTTAAATAAAAAATATGTTCATTAGTTAGAGAAATAGGTTAGAAAACATTTATTTTCTTGTCAGCCTGTTTCACTGGGTGGAGCCGGCAGGATATCGTCGTTCGAATGAAATGATTATCCTTAAATGTTGTTATAGAGAATTTCATTTAATAAAGGAACATGTACTTTTCAAGCAACAACAACTTTCGAGGTTGTGTTGACATTCTTCGTTATCAGAATCATACGCGAAATCAGAATCATACGTGAAATTTTTTTCTCCGTTTATTATGAAGAATCGCCTCAAGACTACTGTAATCTGAATATAGCACTACTGAATGAAAACTTTTCCAGAACAAGCATAAAATCCTTTGGACGAACGGCATGTACTCGTCGGCGACAGGTTAGTTCCTCATAGCTGTCTCCAAAAACAGTAATGCGCGTGGTCAATGTGAAAGCACAGTGCTATCATTTCCTCGAGAGGAGAGTTTGTGTGTAGATCAAAACCGCTGGATTGACTGAAAGTAATGCTTAGCACTCAGAACGGGTTGGCCTGTTGCTTTCCATTCGGGTGCTTTATTACCATAAACCATACACAGAGTTCGTTATGCGCTATGAAAGTCAATGCATGGGGCAGTTCGAAAGCGTGTTGGGTTATGCAGTGGTGATCAGCCGACATCCGTCAACATACAAATGCTTCGTAATGTTCTCGTCCGCTTGTGGGCGATCCCTGGTGTCGGTGAAGTCGAGGTAGCAACAGAGTTTATTGGACGACTGCCAGCGAATATGCACAGCACCACACAGAGACGATAAAACAAGAAAGACGCGCTCAGCCAACAGTGACGAGGTTCTTGATGAGCTGTGCCGTATATCGCGCGGGCGGCATGACGGCGAAACAGAAACGTAGAGCTTAGAAACGAAGAAACAACGGAACAAGGGTGAATCAACGGTAAACCACAATATGCATGAAGAACTACTTCTCTGAGAAGTTAAGAAAGTAGTTACAAGAACATGAACAGTATTTAGATCAAACGTGATTTCGTCGAGCCCGGTCTTGCCCAGTTCTCGTCGTCCACTGCGCTCGTCGTGATGCTATGCTTCGCTAATTCACATATTCTATTATTACAGCGCTCCTAGTTATCTTTTGTGCATTGTCCCAATTTTAGTAAAGGGAAGTATTTAATACCAGGTAAACACTATTATGTTGATACATAAGTTCTCGGGCGTGGAACATTTTCACACTTCTGGCATTGGGTTGGTTCGTTGTTATGAATGTCTATAGAACCTTTTTTCGACTAAGCTATTTGTCATAACTAATTTTACCGATGGAGGTGTCAGTAATCCACTTTTCCATAACTTATGCCAGGTGTAATTCACTTTCTTATAGTTGTAGGTCTTTAGTCCTATGGGTTTCATTCTTTGACAGCTCCGTCTCTTAAGTTTTCTCCAGAGGTGTGTGTTGGTTTGAGTTTGTTTTATGCAGAATATTCCGGAGTATTCAAATAACAACTTCACCACGTCGTTTTCTGGCGATATTCCATTACGATAGGCATTTTCGGCGCAAAGCGCTGCACCTTCTAACAACTTCTGGCCAAGGATTCGTAGAAGCTGGAGCATCCTACTATATATAAAGCAGCAAGCGTGTCTGTGCGTGTGTCACACTGTCCGTCCGTCCGTCCGTCACACTTGAGTTGGGGCGCGGCAGCCGAACACGTCGGTAACCGTGAATGGCGAGCCGTAGACGTGCCGAACACGTCGGCAACCGTGCATGGCGAGCCGCAGACGTGCCGAACACGTCGGCAACCGTGAATGGCGAGCCGTAGACGTGCCGAACACGTCGGCAACCGTGCATGGCGAGCCGTAGACGTGCCGAACACGTCGGCAACCGTGCATGGCGAGCCGTAGACGTGCCGAACACGTCGGCAACCGTGTATGGCGAGCCGCAGACGTGCCGAACACGTCGGCAACCGTGCATGGCGAGCCGTAGACGTGCCGAGCACGTCGGCGGCACGAAACTTCGGCCTGGGGTAATCGAGGTCGCTGAACACGAATCTGAAGTCGGATCAATCGATATCGATCGATATTATCGATTTTTGTGGATGACGTTCAAGCGGCACGAAACTTCGGCCCTGGTGGTAATCGAGGTCGCTGAACACGAATCTGAAGTCGGATCAATCGATCCATCTTGATTAACATAAAGGTCAGAAGGCCTAGAGAAGAATAGGAAACCCGTGGCGGCCATGGCGTCCTATTCTCGGGGTTTGGGGGCGAAGCCCCCAACCAGTCGTAGGCCGCCGCTAGGCCGACGTACAACTGGTAAGCTATAAAAATGGAGTACTACGTCTGTCGAGGGAACCAAAAAGAAGAGTTACGTACGCAAAATAGCCAAGAAAGACTTGCCACTCTCCATCCTTTTTGGTCGCCGAGTATGATCGGGTGTCAGCAGCGTTTGCCCTCCACCCCTGTCACGTGCCAGAGTAGCCCAGCAGATCTCCCTTGGTTGGGAGTCACCAAGAGTGTCAAAGGCTTCATTGTGGATTTTATTCAATAACAATCATGGCGCTGATGAGCGTCCTACTTTCCTACTTTCCTTTAATGGCTTTAGAAATGCATGCGTCCACCGATCTCCGGACGACTGCTCTGTAGATCTTCAACTTTAGGCGCTCTGGTATCTTCTTGTCGCAGAGCACTCCCGTCAGAGAGCGCCATTTGGACCACGCTGCATTCACGCGTAAGTTGGCTTCAACGAGTGCGCTACCATCGGACGCGATTCATGATCCCAGGAACTTGAAAGGTGAAGAACGTGGCAGCTCAATGCCGTTCACCTTAATGGAGCGAGACCCATTTTCGTCAGTGGTCAGGTACTCGGTCGTTTTGACGTTCAGCTTGAGCCCAAATCTCTCCAAGCGATCGCACCAAGCTGGTACCTGCCGCTGGAGTTCGACCCGTCCTCGCTAGCGAGCATTACATCATCAGCATAAAGCAGCGTCTAAGGAACGACTACTGAATATCAAGAAGCCTATTCTCGTCAATGTATAGCATTTATTAAGCTACACATTAGTACGCATTGAAAAAACATGAACACTATCGACACTTTGGAAGTCATTTCATTTCCCAAAACCTGGAGAGGATTATAATTTCTTTCATTCTCAAAATCATTCTCATAACAAATTTTGCTGTGTTGTTGGACAACATTGTTGGACAGCAGACTATTACAGTGTCGTGTTCAAGTAATCACTTAATGTCAGAATGTCAGTTGTCAGATGCATGCAGCTGCCAAAATTGGTTATTATAGATATGCTCTTAG
Organism: Heligmosomoides polygyrus polygyrus; assembly: GCA_947396885.1. Lineage (NCBI taxonomy): Eukaryota > Metazoa > Nematoda > Chromadorea > Rhabditida > Heligmosomidae > Heligmosomoides > Heligmosomoides polygyrus. The sequence continues at coordinate 96,748,311 of OX377202.1, read as the reverse complement.
ATGATGATGAACAAAAACTATCATTGCTTCTCTTCAGAAGTGATCCTGTTGACTACTGCGCGTCGTCGTTACTCATCCTACAATCCAAAGCTCAATGACCGCGAGGTTTTCTTTCCTGAAAATCCCATGAAAACATCCGTTGTTATTGTCTGTTCTATGCTCACAATTCTCTCAGATTCCTCTGACATTTAGACTTCAATGTAAACAACATTTCAAGAATAGTTCAGCTCACACGAGGCTCTATCGTCATCTACATAACAAGGTAAATATATCATCCTCATGCACATTGAATACTTTTCAAATCAAATTGGGCACTCTTCCACGTAAACTTGACGCTTTTGAAATCAACTGAACATCTTTGAAATCAATACCACCGTTTTCAGAGTAAACTATTGAAATTTCATCACGGTTAAAATAAAGTTTTGTTCAGGGACAATTTAGTATAACTTTCTTTGAAATTTGTAAAAATTTACCTGCTCTAATAAGTAGCACATGGGCGCGTGTTGCGCAGTCGGAGGAAGTGCAGACTGTCGCTTTCACCCGATACAAGGTTCATGGATTTAATTTTCGGATTGCCCGGCCAGGCCAACCAAACCTTCCACCCTCCGGGGTCGGTTACCAGACTTGTCTGGGAAGGATAAAGCGCTGTTCACCGACCGCCCATCGCAAGTCATTGTATGGCCAAATGCGCATTCAAATCACTATCAGGAAATCCGCAAAAATCGAATACGTGGCGCATCCCAATAGGGATTGAATAACGCCGTCCTTGTCCTCTATTCTTTAATAATTAGCACACTGCTTGAAGTTTGATAATTTTTTTAAAGGGAAAGCGATGAATTTCATTTAAAGCGCAGGAAAGTGGCAATTATTCAGTGTATTAAAAGAAGAGGTCTTTATGAAATTTTTTAAATGAAGTTCAGTGTTGAACCAATTCTAGCTCTTTGCATGTGTCGAGCATTTTGCCTTTTTTAGTAGAGAGACGGCTTGTAGGTGACTCTGGTTACTCATGGGAACCTATTGGTGGTCACGGCGTGTGCTGTGCTCGGTGTAGGGGCCGGGTGCTGGTGGTCCCCGAATTGATCGAGGGTTCGGGTTCCGCCTACGCCAACCAAGCCTTCCACTTCTTGTATCGGACTTGTATGGGAAGGATGCAGCTCCAACTTGTATTCTTCTACTTTTCTCCTCTTCAAGCCTCTTCATTATAAGTTGTTAGCGGGGTTTTTGTGCCAACACGAGATTTTTAGGTGGATCATTATTTAGCCGGGCCTTACGTTTCGTCTTCAGAGGCTTGAAGGTGGTGTATATTTTTTATTTTATTTCATTTTATTATACTCTACTCCACTACGGTAGCGATGTCCGTTCCTCCACGTGGTGCCACTGGAAACTGTTCGTTTCTGCGAGCTAAGCTAATCACGGACATTCGACTACAGGCGACAGGCTCTAGTGACTGGCCGGCCTATGGAGATCCCATGTCACATCACATGGTTGATGACGTTAATTAAGTATCGAGATAATGCTACGGCGTCCGCGGGAGCCGACGCGCACTCGCAGAGCCCGGCGAGTGTGGAAAGTATGCGAGGGTCCCTGATGAGAGGACGGCATCGGGGGGCAACTGAGCTAGTCCGAAAGTCCCGTAACGTAAGCAGGACCCGGACGCTGAATGTGGGTACGTTGACGGGCCGCTCGTGCGAACTGGTTGAAGCACTGGAGCCTAGAAGAGTTGATCTCTGTGCGGTTAGTCGACTTATGTGCGGTACAGGAGACGAGGTGGTCCTGTTGTAAGTCGAAGGACATAGGCCGAGGCTTCATGGCCATTCTGTGCGCCAGTCCCAGGACCACCAGCGGAGTTGGTGTAATTGTCTCCGAACGTTTCCGAGACGCGATTGTAAGCGTGGAACGTTTTAATAACCGCTTGATGAAGGTCGTAGTCGAAGTTGAACAGCGTATGCATCATTTCTTCTCTGCGTACGCTCCGCAGGCAGGCTGCTCTGAGAGAGCCAAGGAGTTTTGGACCCTGCTTGATGAAAAGACAGCAGAGGTGCCGTCAGAAGACGCTGTCGTTATCGCAGGTGACCTCAACGGTCATGTGGGGACTGCGAAAGATGGTCGCAGCTGCCACGGCGGTTTTGGACTTGGAGCACGTAACGCGGATGGTGAGCGAATCCTTGAGTATGCGGACTCGCATAACCTCATCATCGCGAACACCGCATTTCGAAAGCGTGACTCCCATCTGGTGTCGTTCTATAGCGGGAGCACCAAGACACAGATCGACTTCATCCTTGTGAAGCAACGCGATCGAAAACTGATTACAGAAGCGAAGGTGGTGCCGTACGAGACTGTCTATCTTTTCTATCCTTTTAATTGATCGGTTTAGGTGCATTGCAATGATAATCTTTCTAATCTAAATTGTTTTTGAGGGGGATTGAATATGGGATGTATTATGTAATATGTATGTGGCGTTAATCAATCCTTGGAGAATGCGCCATGCGTTCAACGACAAAGGAAGATTATAGGGAAACCAACCTAACGAAACATCGTAACGTAAGGTCCAAATGCGAAGCACTTGAGGTCATCCTCCCTTCTGCTCCATGGATCGTACTCACGGAAAATATCCATCAAAGCTAGCTTGAAGAACAAAATACATAACTTCAGATTAGGCATTAAGATGAAAGTAGGCTTTAATTAATCAGTCTTTGGAGAACGCACCATGCGTTCAACGACGAAAGAGTATTATAGGGGAGATTTGAACGATACAGTGGGCTGCGATGATCTGCTGATGAACACGGTGGTTCTTTGTCGCATCACACACAACTTCAGCCTGTATATCTTCATGGATCCCTTTGAAAGTGAAGGCTTCACGGGGCCACGAATCATGGATCGATTAGAGGTGCACACGAGCCAAGCACCTCCAACTGTGCTGCACGCTCCCGAACAACAATAAGGGATAGATGATACAGAACGGTGTTACTCAATCTCTTTTGGGATGCACCACGCATTCTACTTCTACGGTTCTACTTCACTTCTGTGCGCTGTATGTACGAGTACGAACCATTCTATCCTATGATGACTACCCGTTCTCAGATGTGAAGAAGGCGACATGGTATCAAGCGCGGTATATCTCATTGAAGGATAAATAGAGGGGTGCATTACTCAATCCCTTTTGGCATACGCCACGCATTCTGCTCCAATGGGAGATGTCGTGGAAGCGACTTGAATGCGTGTTGGCCATACTATGACTAGACGATAGCCAGCCGATGAAGAAATCAGCACTTTATCCTTCCCAGACAAGTCTGGTACCAGTTCGCCGACCCCGAAGGGATGGAGGGTTTGGTTGATTTGGGCGGGCAATCCGAACCAGGAACCTAGTATAGCGACAGCCGACACCTCTTCCTAAGGTGGATCCCCATTAAACAGCAATATACATCAGATATTGGTGTGTACCGTCTACGTATGACCGAGTATTAGCGCAGTCGGAGGAGGGGTAGGCTGTCGCGTGCACCCAGAGTCGAGCTTCTTTGTTCTGATCGACGAAACACTCCATCCTTCTAGGATTGGTAAGTTGGTACCAGGCTTGTCTGCGAAGGTTGAAACCCTTACTTCTCGATCGACTGGTCAGCACAAGTTATAGTATAGGCTTACACGCACTCAAATTGCCTCCGCAACATCACATAGAAGTAGAGTACGTGGCGCGAGGTTGATTAATGTCAAGTTCTATCCATTATTATCCGCTCGTCGAGGCTTTAAGGCCGGATCTCCATGCCTTAGCGAGCCTATCTCTTTGATATCACCTATGCTTGTTGGGCCAAGTCTCACGTGTTGACTGTTGAAGTAAGCCCATCCGGTGCTGTTCGCTATACGACTCAAAATCGCGTAATGGCAAACGGCATAGGAAATTCTAGACGGGATCTGCTTTTTCTGCTTTCTAATTAGTCAGCGGCATTCTCTTGTGGTTGATCTTCATTCCGTTTTTTAGCGCTTAGTTGGCCCGCTTCAGAACTGTATTATTGTTAGCTGATTCTAAACACTTCCTCAGCCGGGCTCATGGTAAGGTGTTTGTCGAGTGACACTCTTGGGTCGTGGTTTTTTTTGGTCAAACTGCCCTCCCAACCAAGGCTTCGCAACACCTCGGAGGAACGGGGCCTGGTCTTTAACATTTGTGGGAGGTGGATAAAATGCTGACTTACCGTCTTACCAGACGTTCTGCGGCCTAGTGTCTGCCAAACGTCTGGTTGGGAGCGGCAAGGCCCCGACCGTCTTCTTCTCCTCTTTAGACCTTACATTCATTACAGTAAAAGAACTATTTTTACTGTATAGAATAGTATAGCGGGATTTGGTAGTGCAGAACCTTCAAAGCTGCTCCTCAAGTCCAACTTCTAGCGCATGTTCGCGATTTGTTCTCTGAAGTGCTCGTTCTCTACATGGCCAGAAGCAGATCGTGAGAGACTCAGACCCAAATGCTTAATCTGCAGAAATATAAATGAAATCAATTGGTATTTGTCGACGATCGATATCGCTTGCTGTCCGACGATAATATTCCTCCGATTACTATAGTCATTATCCCTAAATGTTAAGCCCGATCTGTGGCACGTCTTCTGGATCTGAATGCAATTCGTACGATGTCTGTGGCACGTCTTCTGGATCTAGATGCACGTTGTACATAGACGTCTGTGTCATGTCTCCTCTATGCGTGTGCATGTTGCGTAACGTCTACGACACATTTGCTGGGTCCCGACGCATTCTGGACGTCACTACGACGTCTATAAAGCGCCCTCTGTATCCCGACACACGTGACACGACGTCTGTGGCACTGCTTTAGAAAACCGACACACACTGGCAGATACTGAGAGCAAATACAGGTTAACCCTCACAAGAACTCCTTCACTGGTTCTCTCTTCCCTGGTGCCCTCTTTGTTAGTGCTCCTTCCCTTTACTGGTCCCTCCTTACTGACCCCTTAATCTTCTGAGTCCTTACGCAGTTTAGAAGATGTCTTCGACACGTCTTCTGAATCCAGGCGCACGCTGGATGACGTCTTTGACATGCATTCTGAACTGCAGTGCTCGCGAAATAATGGGTTTATTTTGCCATCTTTCTTCGGCCGAAGTGTTACTACAGTGTTATAACCTTTCCTTGGTGGCTCACCAATGAAGAGGGAAGCATTTATAACTTTCTTATTTATTGATTCAATTATTTATTGCTATTTTATGGCAGGCCCCCAACGGCGCAGTTAAACGAGGTACCGACTCTCGGGAACACCCGATTCAAGATTCCTGGTTCGGATTACAGCCTAAATCACTATCCAGAAGCCTTTCATTCTTTGGGAGTTAGTATCAGACTTGCCTCAGAAGGATGAAACACTGACCTATAACATCGGCTGCCCACCGGAAGTCGTTGGATGGGCAAAATACGCACTCAAATTGAGTTCACGACATTCCGTAGAAATAGAACGCCTGGCGCATCCCAAGAGAGCCTGAGTAACGTCATTCTTTATTCCTGTCTTCTAGCACAATTCTAGACCTACCTGAGAGAACTTTTGGATAAATTCAAAAAAGAAAGGCAGCAGTTTTTTCGAGGACTCCACAAACCTCATTACATTCTAAAAAACTTTAGAGCGAACCCAAAATTGGTCTCTACAGATTAGATGTTCTTTTCAATCAACTTTTTCTTGGATCGGTGTTATTTAATAATAAGATAATATTCTGAATAACGTGATTTTCTGCGCATTTTCTCTCGATGAAAAGGCTGAGTGAAATGCCGAGCACTTAACGTGAACTGTGAAATTACACTGCACGAGACTTTTCCTCGTGAACGATGAAGTTGCTGTGCGGTTTATGAACTTCATTTCCTATACATCTTTTTCAACTCCAATTCTCACCTTAACCAAACACCTTTCAGGCAAAAATAAGAGCATCTGGTGTCGAAATAAACACTTTTAACAAAGGCAAAGTAGTCTCTTGTTTTAGAAAAATTCATGTGAAAAAACTGTGATTAAGACGGAATCTGTCCAATTTTTTTAATGAGCCTTAAACCTCTATTTCTTTGACAAAAACAGCGCCTTACGTGCGTTCTGAAGCGCTCACAGATGAATATCTACTCATGTAGAGAGATTGTGCCGTACGCTCGTCTCCAACTTTGCAATGTCTATTTGATTGATTGTGTGAACACCGCTTATCAAAGGTTGGAATCGCAGATTGGCGGTGTTTTTTTATAGTGATTGCTTTTGCAGATGCCAGATTCACACGCATGCAAACAGCAATTACTCTACAGTTCCAATAGTCAATGCAATCTATGGAACAAGTGCGGGGCGCAATCTCATAAATAGAAACTAAAAAACCTGAGAAAACGAGCTCCATATTACACACCGAGTACAAAGTCTAAGACAGAAGAACAATTTTTTGTTCAGCTAAAATTTATCACCACTTTCTTTTCACCTGCCCCACAAAGTCAACATAGTGTTTGGAATTTTATAAACTATTATTTTTTAGAAGAACTATGACCTAAATTTTGCTTTAAAGCGCATGAATGCAGAAATCATGTAGTATGTTAGCATAGATCGCGCCATGCACTCGACCAGACCGCCGCGATTTGTGTTTGATTGAGCAAAAATTACCACTTTAGCAAAAACATTTCAAGCAAAAATTCTGTTTGCGTGAAGTGGCAGAGATGGAAGCAAAACAAGAAAAACAGTTCAATAAAACTCGCACATCCTTTCATCGCTGTTTAAAGCAACCAGCATCAGCATTGTAAATCAAAGTATCGCAACGATCTACTCGAGTGCACGATGCGACCTGTACTTTTATTGCGCGAAAAGATTTCTGCCTTTTTGTATTCTGAAACAAATTTTAATTCATTACTTTTCCTCAAAAATAAGTTCTATAAAAATTCAAACAGCGGGGTCACTCATGTATTGGAGCAGCTGAGCTAAAAAAAATTTCTTAGTAATTCATACCAAACCTTGCGTGAATAGAAACTGTTCAAACCATCTTATAGGATTTCTGTCCTAATGTGGGAGAAGCCCTTTTTGATTTGTAAAGTGTTCAGCTCTATTTCAAAAGCGCCAAGCTTGCATAGTAGAGTACCGAAATAGGTTTGAAGAGTGTACAACTTGGTTTAAAAATGTCCAGCATCATTTGAAAGGTGAATGTACAGTTAGGCATGGAAATGTTACGAAAACAGTCTAACGGTTACTATCCTCAATGCATCCGGTGGCTCTTATGACTACCTTTTTTTCATTCACCATGGCCCACTTGGATTTCTACGGTCCAGTTGACGTAGTACACGCAGAGCCTGCTTTTTAAGCATTTTCACGACGAAATAAGAGGTGCTCTAATTTCTGAACAGTTCATTCAAATTTATGAATATCTTTCTGTTATGTGTCTCTGTCTGGCAAGGGAAGCCAATGAAATTCCTCCGAAGACTCTCAACGAGACCTATATATGGTGATGTAGGGCATGAGACGAGGAGCGCTACAATAGCAAGAAAATGAGAAAGTTATATGACTTTATGATAGTTGATGAAGATGCAAAATCACTGCAGCAATTTGCATAGGTTTGGATCCGAACCCCCACCTACCTCCCGGAACTCGTGCTCACGAATCCCCAACACTACCCGCTCGGCCAACTCGGCATTGATGGTGGTCGGCGGCATCCCGCCAATTACATGTGGTTGCCCTGCGGCTGTTTTCGTCATTTTCAGACCACCCATCAGCCCGCAGCAAAAATGAGAAACACTTCTGTTCTCCACGTCTCATGTCCTTCAACACCAAATAGGTCTCGTTGAGAACCTTTGTGGAAAGTTCATTGGCGTCCTTTGTGAGATGTTTGTTGATGAGAAACTATTCCATTAAGAAGAAACTCTTGCTAGAATACTCATTTGCTGACGCGCTGCGATTTCTTCGAGAGAGTGTTTTTGTCGGTCGCTCCTTGACAATGACGCGTCATTTCTCGCAAATTAGGTTCCTGCCTCCTGTCTTCGTCCAATTCAAAAGCTTCGAGATTTGCCAGCAGAGAGCTATATTAAGTAAGTTGATTACAGCTGTTGACCAAGGAATGGTACTGGCCTTCGATCGACCAACACTTACACGCCAGCGTCTTTCCCAGAGCCTGGAAAACTCGAAAGAACATGAAGCTATTCACCCAAACACCATTTTGTCGTACAGAAGCTAATTCCTAGGGGAACAATGCGTAAGAGGCGAAGTCATAGGTATCCAATAATGATAACCATACGGTGGAAGTCGAGTTGATCCACCAGTCACCCTTAGCTGGAGCTAGGCTGATTGAGGTGGGTAGGAGAGCTGTTAGCGGATCGTCATTGTGATGTACTACTCTTTGCGGTTGATTCCTGGATTTCTGATCATGATCTAAAGTGCCTCGAGTATTCTGCGTGTTGAGATATCGCGTTTACGTGCTAATTGTTAGATTGTGATGGCCATTTCAACCATTGTACCGCTTTGGTTAAGGAATCTGTGCTCTCCACTATGGACTTCAACCATCCAAGTGCACCTTCACCTTCCTACAAAAGAAAATGCTCGTTTCCCTTATTCTTTCTCTCCTCTCCATATTGGGCACGTGGAGCGAAGTCGGATGAGGTGCCGGCTGTCGCGTGCACACGGTACCAGGTTCCTGGTTCGGACTTCGCATCCAGACCAACCGAGCCTTCCATCCCTCCGGGGTCGGTGAATTGTACGAGAGTTGTCTGATAACGACAATGCCTGACTTGATCATCCACTAGTCACCGCAGGTCATTGTGCGGCCAGATACGCATTCAAGCCGCCTCCACGACATCCCGTAGAAATAGAATGCGTGGCGCATCCCAAAAGGGATTAAGTATTTATCCTTTAACACGTTGACGACAATATGAGCCATCGGTGGCTCATACGTGCTCGTCCGCGTGGGGCAATATGAGCCACCGGTGGCTCATACGTGTCCGCCCGCGTGGGACAATATGAGCCACCGGTGGCTCATAACTTTTCGCGCTATTCTTTGTACCGCTGCCGTATGTTTTTTATAAATGTTTTTTTCTGTTCCCTAATTTCTTGTGATAGGAGTATGGCCAAAAGGAATAAGCAAGAAAATTGTCTTTGCTTCCATTAGATATATCGAATTAAAAAATTTTACTCTTAAGGAGACCAGCTCTACAATCAAATCAATTTAAGTTAGTGTTTTTTTACACAGACATTGCCCAAGGATTTTATTTCTTTTTCCCGTGGGCATTTTCACAGATTTTTTTAAAGCGTAGTGCGATCGCCATATTAGCGAAGCTGCATGGGAATTTCTACCCATCAACAGGAAGATAATAATCTAACACCGCCTTTCTCCTGTTTCCAGGGCGTTTCCTCTATTGTTCTGTTTATCAGCCGCCTAGTTTTTTCTTGAATGGAAGCTGCTGAAAAATAGAATGGTCCTTGAAAGAGCAATTCTCCCAAAGTCTCTTGACTTTTCCATGCAATGAAGAAGGTGGGAGACGTCCAGCCGCACAAAGTCCACATAACAATCTTGATTCTACACCATGATAAGAACGGTTATTGTTGTTGCTCCAAGATCCAAGGTTCTCAAGTCGAATTGTCTAGGATGCATGCGATACCACTGACTTTTTATCGGATAATAACTGTGAATATTTGTGTAGGCAAAACACACATTCAAGGGATGACATCCAGAGGGGCAGGTATAGCCGACGCATCCCTAAAAGCGACTGTTTTCCTATGCAATAGAGAAGTTTCAGCGGGAAACTCACAAACTAGAACGAATCTGCATGTATTGTAGCATCAGCTATTATACGTTTGTTTAGTAAGCAGTTTTTTGCACCGTTAAAATTTTTAATGGAAAATTCACTCCCTATATATCTGGATTAAATCTATTTCTCTTTTGCTCGTATTTGCTGTGCTTCTGTATTTGGTTGATAGTTTACGATAGCATACAATCAATTCGAACACACTGCAATCATGGAGCCACAAATGACACGACGCAGAGGTCGGCGGTAAAAATTGTTTCTTGCTTGAGCCGACCTTACACTTCTAATGGTCGCTAATAGCAGTTTGTATCCCTTCTTGTTTGTGCAAATGTGTAGAGATTAAGGAACAATTATAAGTTTAGTAGGCCTTATAGATGTGCGATTCATGTTTAGTGACTCTGGAACGTTGTATGTTAGGTATCTCTGAAACTACGAAACCAGTTCCCAAGTGAGGAAATGCCTCAATTAGCCGTTCCGGAATTGAATGAACTCCGTTGTTTCTGACGACCACTCTTACGATCGTTAAGGGTCATCTACATAGTACCCCATCACCACGTTCAACCGTGGGAGTAGTTTAAATTGTTGTTTGTCACCCGGCTCAAAATCGGAGGATCACGAACAACAAAACGGATAGGCCAAAATGCCCCGGAGACCGGATAACGGATAACGAATAACGGTTACTCCGCTCATCCCTGACGCGCACCGTCTGTGACATGTAACGGCAGAAGTACCTGAAATTGACAAGATCACAAAGCGCAATGCCTCTCAACTTATAAGGCTTTGTTACAGTAACTTATTTTCCGTGAACGATTCAAGTATGAAACAGATTTCGAATTTTCAGATATGAACGAAGCTCTGACAGCAAGCGCAAGAATCGAGCTGGCCGTACTTACTGCGACTGTGAGTGTCTTTGTCTATAAACATCGTGACAACCTAACTAGTGCCTGATTATAGCTGTAAAGTTGTTTTTCTTGTTGTTTGTATATTCTGCAAATAACAGTACTCCTACAATGATTATAATCAAAATCTAACCAGTGAGTCGGAACGGCCTAAGCGTTGTATGTAGGCAGAATCGCCTCACTCTGTGAAACAATATGTTGCAGGTATCTCGACCCAATAGAGCTCTGCGCAGAGTTAGGGATGACGGAAGTTGGGCCGTTGGCGGCATACTGATCCACGTGCTCCGCAGCTGACGAGCATCTGCGGGATAAGGGGCCCATCGCGGACCAACGCAGTGCTCAGATGGTGCAGTAGGGTGTGATCTGACTCGCAAATTAAGAATCGGGATTCGGTTCCCGTGCACTGAGTTCGTTTTGCAGTTTTGAAGAATCCATGCTTTTCATCGATGTGGTCAACTTAGTGGTATTATAGTACGTTATCCATACATTTACATGTAACAAATGCTTCAAACTACAGATTAGTTAAAATTTTTACTTTCAAAAAACCGAGACAGCTCTCCACAGCAACAATGTCACTTGCGAAGTAAATCAGTTACAAAATATATAACTACAACTTCACTCAAAATATTAGGTTGGCAACTAAATTCACGGACTCATTCGTAATCACTTTTCTGGCAGAGATAATCAGGGAATTTGGGCATCAATTCTTTAGTCCTTTTTACGATTCGAAAGCTTGCACTTCCCAAAGTTGCTTTTGCTGTCCTGCCATTCCGATTTGGTGAGAAGTTTTTTAGTCTGAAATGGAAGGTCACAGAGCACTATTCGCGAACGCCTTCTTCATGAGTACCAGCTTGGCCGTTCTGCAATTGAAGCCCGACAGAGCATAAGTTGTAGGATTGAAGTTGTCTAACGATCGGCAGTGTTCAAATGGTTCATGAGGATCCATGAGAGCAACGTTGAAGCTGAAGACAAGCGACGCACCGGACGACCGATTGCCCTTGATCGTCGGGCTTAATTAGCGTCATCAAAGGAAATCCGAGTTTGACAACGCGTATGTTGGCGCTCGACTTTGGGTGCTCACATAATTCTATTGAGAAGGTTCTGAACAGCGTTGGCTTCTCTGTAAAGCTAAAGGTAAATGGACGCCTCAAAACTTGACCTTATTTCAGAACAAGAAGCGTGTGTATGCCTAGAATTGTTTCATCGTCACAAGCAAAAACCATTTCTCCACCGAATGGTAACATGTGGTGAAAAGTGGATTCCACTGAATAATCGTCAGCGTTCTAACCAGTGGCTTAAAGCAAAACAGAAGCCGCTGTCAGCGCCTAAATCTGACTCCCTCCATTAGAAGGTGATGCTCCCCGTCCTTCAGCAGGATGACGCTAGACCACACGTCGCAAACTATTCTTTTCAAAAAATCGAAGGCTTTGGCTGGGAATGTCTAATTTATCCACCTCACAGCCCAGACTGTGCGCCGAGTGACTACCATTTCTTTCTTTCGCTGCAGCACTTCTTGGCTTTAAGACGACTTAACAATGTGGACCGGGTCAAAATGAATCTCCAAGGATTTTTCGTCTCAAAATCACAAGAGTTCTACAGCCGTGGGATAGATCAGCTACCTGATAAATGGGATACGGTTCTGCATTCTAACGGATCTTACTTCGATTAAAGATTGCTATTAGTTATTTGTTAATAAACACTTTTGTTGAAGATACCTGAAAGATCACGAATTTATTTGCCAACCTGATATGTGTATATTATATGTAGTTTCTAAAACCGATAGTACGCAAGACCATGACCATGAAAGTTGCCTGCGAACTCGCCTTTAAAGTATGATCCCTCCTTTGTACATCGAAAGGGAAGTTGTGGGCCAGTACGTGCGAAAAGATATGCTTGGTAAGGCCCAATATTGGTTGGCTGGACTCAGCTCGCAGTTCGAGGAGGAATGGACCGCATCACAAGCTTATTCTCATCTGGTATTAGGACAGTATACATTGGATCCGATCAAAAATCTTCGAATATTTCGATGATTCGGTTAACGCAATCTCGGCAGACTCCGAATTTTTAAATGATAACGCTATTTTGGTAGACTACGGAATTTGAATAATTCGGATAACGGCGATTTTGCGGACCTCAGATTTTTGGATAATTTGGATACCAGCGATTTTGCAGACCCGGAATTTTGGATGATTCGGATCAGGTTATCCAAATCGGAGATCTGAAAATGATTCATTAGATACATTGAATTCGACCGAATCTTCGGATAATTGGATGACTTGGATAATGCTATTTTGGCTGACCCCGGATTTTTGGAGGATTCGGATAACGACAATTCCCTGGACCTCAGATTTTTCAATGATTCTGATAGGGACGATTTCGCGGACCTCGTACGTTTAGATGATTCAGATCAGGTTATCCGACTCGGATATCCGAATATGAGTCATTCGGATCCACTGTATCTTCTTCTTCTTCTTCAGCGTTTGTCCCGCTTCAAGGCGGGGTCCGCTATTCTGGTGTTTTGACGCCACTTTACGCGATCAAATGCTTGATCGGGATGGATACCAGCAACCTTTAGGTCCACATGTAACGTATCAAGCCATCGCTGCTTCGGCCGCCCTTTAGGCCGTTTTCCGGGCACATCTATGTTAAGGCCAATCTTCCTAACAGTGTCACCACTAACTCGAAGAACGTGGCCATACCACCGAAGGCGAGCTTCACGTAACTTGTCAGCAATTGGAGCGACACCAAACCTCTGGCATATTTCATCGTTGCGAATACGGTCCAGACGCGTAACACCAGCCGTCCATAGCAGCATTTTCGGTTCCATTACGCTGAGGCGAGTATCAACCTCCTTGGTTGCAGGCCAGCACTCAGCTCCATACATCGCTACTGGTCGGACGATGGTTCTATAGATCTTCGATTTAAGGCGTTCTGGTATCTTCCTGTTGCATAAAACGCCTGTCATCGAGCGCCATTTGGACCACGCTGCGCTCACGCGCGAGTTCACCTCGAACGTCAGACTACCATCAGACGCAATTGCAGATCCAAGGTACTTGAAGTTTGTCGTTCGTACTAGCGAAGTGCCATTGATCTCAATGGAACCGGCTTCGTTTACGTCTATCGTCAAGTACTCAGATTTTTTGACGTTTAGCTTGAGCCCTAACATCGACAAGCGGTCGTACCAAGCTTGCGCTTGTCGCTCGAGTTCGCTCTTCTCTTCGCTTGCAAGCATTACGTCATCTGCATACAGCAGCGTCCAGGGGGCAGGCTTCCGAAGGTCTCTCGAAATGGCATCCATTACGACAATGAATAGGAGCGGGGAAAGCGCAGAGCCCTGGTGAACACCAACGGAGATAGGAAACTCCGCCGATGTGCCGGCTGGCGCTCGCACACTACTCTTTGGACCAGAGTAAAGTATGCACACCCACTCAATAAGCTCTTCGGGAACACCATGCTGTCGTAAGGCTTACCATATAACCTCACGCGGAACACGATCAAATGCTTTCTCTAAGTCGAGAAAAGCTATGTGCAGCGGTTTCTGCTTTTCGCGATGTCTCTCTACCAGAAGACGCTACGAAGCCACATTGATTGGTGGAAAGTTGGACGATATCGCGAATACGTCCGTCTACAATTCGCTCTAAGATTTTCATGCTGTGCGAGAGCAAGCGAATTGGACGGTAATTCGTGCAGTCCGCAGGACTGCCCTTCATCTTCCATATCGGGATCGTCGTGCTTTCCTGCCAACTACCAGGTACCTTCTTTTCCGTAACAACCTGGTTGAAAAACTTCGTTAGCCACTCAGCAGGACTCCAGCACCTCAACTTCCATATGTCGGCCGCTATATCATCGGGGCCCGTTGCTTTGCCTGGCTTCATCTTCTTCAAAGCCGCTTCCGTCTCCTCCACAGTGATTTTCTGCACAGGACCGTGCGTAGGAGGCACGCAAGGGATGGGCGGATGGGCAAACTCTTCTGTCGAAATTCTCTCGAAGTAGTCATGCCATCGTTTCATAGCCCTCTTGCGGTTCGTCAGTAGATGGCCATTCTCATCGTTGATGCCCAAGAATTACTCGGTGTCCTCGGCCTGACGATGGCGTGCCTTGGCAAGTCGATAAAGATGTCGTTCACCATCGCGCGTCTCGAGTTTATCGCTGAGATCATCATAATGGACGGCTTTTGCAACGGCTACGGCCTTCTTTTCCGCTTTCTTCGCCTCCTGGTACATACGCCATTTGTCTGCAGTCTTGTCGCGCAGGAACGCGTGATATAATTTTTTCTTCTCTCGGACTTTTTCTCTTACGTCGTTAGTCCACAGCCAGGCCAGTTTCTCGATCTTGCGGCGTCCAGGCTTAGTCATGCCTAATTCAGAGCATGCAACTTGTAAAATCGTATCGGTTGCATCTTTCCATGTTTCGTCGACGGTTGTCACCGTCGGTAACCGAATACAGAAACAAAAGCTGCAGCGTTTTCCTTCAATCGCCACCACTTGATTCTCGGTGGACCGCATCGCTCGACATGCCTCAGCCTCGGAGGGGCGAACTTTAAGAGTGCATATCAGCGGACGGTGCTGTGTGGCGACAGTCTCGTACGGCACCACCTTCGCATCTGTAACCAGCTTTCGATCGCGATGCTTCACAAGGATGAAATCGATCTGTGTCTTGGTGCTCCCGCTATAGAACGACACCAGATGGGAGTCACGCTTTCGAAATACGGTGTTCGCGATGATGAGGTTATGCGAGTCCGCATACTCAAGGATTCGCTAACCATCAGCGTTACGTGCTCCATATCCGAAACCGCCGTAACAGCTGCGACCATCTTTCGCAGTCCCTACATGACCGCTGAGGTCACCTGCGATAACGACAGCGTCTTCTGACGGTACCTCTGCTGTCTTTTCATCAAGCAGGGTCCGAAACTCACTCCATTCGGATCCACTGTATATAGGAGCGTAATGAGCTTATAGTTGGAAAACCCGGCCTACGAGTGAAAAGGAGAAGGCATTTATCTGGCATACGCGGTGAGTGTTTAATGTAAATGTATGGATAACATACTATTATATAATACCACTAGATAGATCGCGTACATAAAAAGCATGAGTTTTACAAAAGAGCAAATGCAACGCAGTGCACGGCATCCAAACCAAAACCGAATCCAACCCTCGCTCACGAGCCGGATATATCACGCCATCTGAGCACTGCGTTGGTCCGCGATGGGACAGCTCGTAACGCAGGCGCTCTTCAGCTGCGAAGCACGTGAATCAGTACGCCGCCAACGGTCCAACTTCCGTCGTCCCTAACTCTACGCAGAGTTGTATTGGGGTCGAGATATCTGCAGCGTATTGTTTCCCAGAGAGAGGCGATTCTGCCTATATACAAAACTTGAACCGTTCCGTCCTAACTTAGAGATAGTCTCCTGGTGTGCGACCATTACAGCGACTGCTCGATCCTCCTCTATCCGGAAACCCTCTCATAATCTGCATTCCTTATTTTACTAGAACGAATGGGCAATGTGCATCATGCTTTGTATTTTTTAATAGTAGCAGGTTATTGTCTAGAACCCTTGTTCCTGCTGAAGTAAACGCTTGTAGGTTACATATCTCAATGAGCACTATACAATAGACACTATCTAATGCTGTACCTAACTCTGCATGCTTTTTACCAACTTTACCCTACCTGTATCTTCCACTAGCGCGTTGCCTTAATGTTTCAATTTATTGATATTCGCATCGCGATATCTTTTCTACATTTACTCTATTTGAAACAAGGGTTGCTACTGGATTGTGCAATGTTTCATGTCATTCTTGCTCCGCAACTCGGTGGCTCCTGTTAGGAACGCTGTGCCGTTCCAAAAGCCTTCAATTAACTACCAGTGCTGATAGCGCTTCGCTTTGTTGAAGTCAGTACTTTAAGTTCTTGCAGTCATAACTAGTTGTTCACAATTCTCTAAACAACATTTGCAAAAATCATCTGTTTAATAAACTTAATGAAGGGTAGAAATGAGTGTTTGAATGGAGAGTCTTGGAGGTGTTAGGGTATTTTTCTCAGCAATAGCATTATCGCAACAATTCCAATTTCGATATCTTTATGGGGCGGTGACAAACACAGCCTAAATGTGACTCACGCGTATCCGAAAGTGAAGTGACAAAACGTGATTCCGAAGCAAAATCGCGGAAATCGCGATGAGGAATCGGATCAACAGGATCATTCGGCGAAAATAACAGCATGGTTCACTCGCGCTGAAGAAATGTCTAACTCATTGATTCATCTTCGACTCATCCCTACTTAGTGCGCCATTTCCTTCTGCGAGGCGATTCACCGAATACAGTACTCTAAAATTCCGTAAAATGTGGTGTTTTGAGTAAGCGGGGTGTAAATGCGATACGGCGAGAGCAACGCTTATCGCATATCGAAAATCAATAGCTAAGTCGCTCCTCGTGGCGGCGCACGTATAAACCGGGCCTTACAACGTAGCATAAGAGTGAACTAGGTAAAATAAGATTTGCTGCGATTTGCTTTCTGCTTAGAGATATCTAGCGTACCTTGTGTTCGGCGGGGGGCAACTTTTCCCTTTTTCCCTTTTTGTTTCACATTTACTATGGATCATAGGTCTACAGTTTACATCGCTCAGCTGTGGCACGGTAAGTGCTGATATCAAGGATGATCGAATGATTCGAATCTCCTAACCTTTGAAGAATTGAACACAAATCGAGGTCGCATAATTTGAAACGCAGAAGGGTTTTTGGGCGTTCTAAAGCTATCATAATCCTGGAGAAATATTGGTACTGTTTGTTTCGAACCGGTGCAGAGATTTTCGTGGCAAGGCTAGATGTTAGAAAGGTACATAATGTGGGAGTTGATCTTCATCAATGGTGACTGTTTCTAACAAAGTTGAAGTATGGTCTTACTGAAGCATATCTCGAGGCTGATAAATCCATCGGAATCCACCATCCATTCGGAGTCATGTATCACTCTTTATGTTTGCATTCGACTGGAACAATGGAACATTTAATGCTTCCTCGTGGAAACTTCAGCGACAGAACAATAACGCAAACATGGGAAGCACTGTATTCCCTGCGGGACCCCATTTTCGTCGCGGCTGTGGGCAGCACGAGAACAGATTGTTTGTTTAGTACTTCCTTCGAGGGCCAGTGTCGTTTTTTATTCTCTGAACTCGTATCTCTGCTATAAACATGGCATTTCGATTTATGTAAATGGTTTAGCACAGAAATTTGTGTTTTTGAAACCTGCTTGCTTTTCCACCTGCTTTTCTCTATAAAGTTTCATGAGCACATATAAGGGCCCGTTTACACTTCGACGCCGAGCGACACGACGCCACGTATTGTCACCGCCTTGATCGAGCGACGCGATCGATCAAATTGGCCACCATAGATGCCACCGCGTCGCTCGGCGTCGGAAGTATAAGCGAGGCCTAACGTAGTCGGAGGCGGCACCGCCTTTGGCAACCCGAACACTGTTCGGGGGCTCAGTGGCTACCAAGCGTTTCATTTCGCTAAGCTCATACCAGTATTATCTGGGACGAACAAAACTGCTGTGTTCATGGGCGAGTCACCGCCTCTGATCGTATAAACCTATTGCGCGTTCAACATTCCTCCACGATATCCCCTAGAAGTTGAGTATCTCAGAAAGAGATTGATTGATTCCACATTATCCTTTTTTCTTATCCTTTCTTTTTCACAGGTTTACTTTTTAGTAATTCCTTCTGAATAATAAATACATACAATACAATGGCTTCAAAAGAATGCAGAGCTTGGTTGGCCTTAATTTGAAACCGAGATCTAAAATAACTTCAACATGAAACAAGCGTGGCGTCAAAGTATCCTGCGCTTGTTAACTAAAAAGTGCTTATTTATTCCCTTTAAGTCTAGATAAAATTTGGAGCTGAACTCTTTGGATTAAAGCCACATTTGGTACTGTGACTTCTAATTGATTATGACCCTATCAAATTCTCGGAAATGCGGTCGCGCCGAAACGTTGACCAGTAAATACGTATACTAATTTCCTTTATAGCTCAACACATACATGTAAGTGTAAATCTAGATAAATGTCCGATGTGAAGTGCTGTCAAAGTATTTCAGGTAGCGGCTTTCGGCATAGTTCTGAACGGTATCTCAGCAGTGCTGATGATGAAATTGCTGATGTTCCGCAACTCGTTCGGTATTCTCATGGCATTTCATTCCCTCTCAAATGTCGGTGTGCTAGCGATATTTCTGCTATGGGTAGCACCAGTCATGATATTGTATGCCTTTCGCTGAAGAGATCTTTTGTTCATAAGCGGAGCGATGGCCGAGTAAGTACACTCGAATTTTAGCGCTCTGCCTGACGGATGGGAGACAGCAAATGCCGTGATTGGACAGCTGGCTATTTTGTTCCAAACGTTGAGCTTCCACACCATCTTATTCGTTGCCGTTAACAGATTCACTGCGATTTCCTTCCCAGCCTTGTACCGTAATTACTTTACCTTACGGAACACCGTCTACATCATCGCTTTTAT
Source organism: Heligmosomoides polygyrus polygyrus (assembly GCA_947396885.1). NCBI lineage: Eukaryota > Metazoa > Nematoda > Chromadorea > Rhabditida > Heligmosomidae > Heligmosomoides > Heligmosomoides polygyrus. The sequence goes on along the minus strand of OX377202.1, from coordinate 96,729,179 downwards.
TGGTTTCGTTAGCATTTCATATTTCTGCGTCTACTTCCACCGTGAGTTTTTAGTGTCTTATGTATACTTCTGTCTTTTAAAGGGATGTCAAAGAAAACTTCACACTATACCTTTGTAAAACAGCAAAAAGTCAAATGTTTGAGTGATCGAATATACATTAATATATATCCGCTTGTAAACCACCAAACAAACGGATACTATTTGATCCTGATAGTATCGAGTTTTTGAATGGGAAATTACCATTCATCGTTTTCAAAACCGGGAAAAATTGCAGCATATTATTCCATTTTGTTTTACAATTTTCCGATAGCAGATACAATTTGTTTTCCAAAATGTCAAAAATCGAATAATCGACTATATATGTAAACCGAACGTGACGACACATATATGTACTACACGCGTTAACTTTCTTCAGAGGCCATGTGCATGATTCATCATTTGCAGCGGTTTACAAAAGATGAAGTCTCGTTAGAATATTTTTAGAAAACATACACACCAGTAGTAAGCAGAGCGTGACTGCGCGTCTGTTGCAACTTGCGGTCACGCCCTAGCCCAATAGTCGGCACTGGCGGAATGGCGTTCTATCCCCCGCCCTTTAAACAGATGCGTGGCAAATGTCTGCGTCTCCACTATCTCGTAAGGCAGCCACTGGACTCTCGAGCAAGCCCAGGGGTTGGGGGTGGGCTGGCCAGGGAGACGAGGAGGTAGAACGCTACCCCGTCGGCACCTGGTCAAGAAGATACCTGGTTGGCGTCACTTCTCATGTAAAAAAATAACACCAGTCAGTGCAACAGACTAGAAAATGTGTCCCAGAAGTTGTGCACCGAATGTTCTAACTTTCAGACGACGTATCCCCGATGTCGTCCTCTGACAAAAGCTAGGCGATACGATTCAAAAGTTATGAATCGAGAGAGGGAAATAGTCGATGCTCAATAGAAGTTAATAAGTACTTCGGACACTCTGCGTATGACTTCAGGGACAAACTTTCTGATTGCCGTGGTAGTCCTCCCCGACGATTGCCTGAGTGGAAGGCACTAGCGCGTGACATCCACGACATCCACTCAGGCAATCGTTGGGGCGGACCGGTGGTCCCGCTTTCGGACAGTGCGGAGTCGGGGGCTCAGGAGGGGCCGAGGGGTGGACTCTGTCGGTAGCGGTCGTCCCCAACGATTGCCTGATTGTTTAGATAAGGATACTTTTTCTGGAACCTCTTGGCTTGTGGTAGAGTTGGCTCATAGCCTCTGGGAACCCCTTCTAAATTTAGAAACTCAGCGCCTGAATCTAGATAAAGGACTTAACTGCTGGGAACAACGAAAACACGTTCTTTCATAACGCAGACCAAAAACAGTGCGGTCATTCGGCAGCCAGCATAAAACGTGCATGGTCGGATAGTAACAAGAACACAATGTGAAATTCTCGTGGTGCATGTTACTGTACAAACCCATCAAATTCGTACTCAGTAGGGCAGTGTGTGCAAAACAACCTTAGGTAGTTGAAAGGCTCTATTGAACCAAGCGGAAAATCAAATAGTAGGAATTGTCTCATGTGCATGCGCACGACAGATTGTATATTAGTAAGCACGTTGCTTATACGCACGAACAGTTAATTAATGTCAAACCGGTCACACATTCTTGCAAATGTGTGCGAACAACTGTATGAAAAATAAGCTTTACGATTTGAGTAGATCAGATACAAGGGTGTATGTATCGTTTAGAGTTGTGCCGTCCGTTATATGTCTTAATGAATCAGATCTGTTGTTTTACAGCTCAATGTAAGTTCGTATTTGACGCAATTACACTGCAATGGAAGTTTCAACAAACGGAGTGTGGCACGATAGTTTCCTTCTATGTCGACTTGGTGTACAGTGTGGCTCTATTTGCTGTGGTGACTATCCTCGATCTTGTGACATTGTTGCGGCTTCGACAAGCGCGTACCGTAAGTGCCCTTTAACTAAAATTAACAAATAAATTCCCTTTGTCATGTAATGCCCTTCCTAGTATGTAGGTATAGTATAGTACTAAAATATTTTTATAAACGTTGCTAAGCTTTTTAGGACTATGTTATACTCCCGCGGGAGCATCCGCGGATGGGCGGAAATTACGCCGGGACCACGCGCCGGGCTACTCGTCGCGGCCCGCCACATCCGCTGTCCGCGGATCGCTGCCGACAGATGACGAGGGGGCAGTTATAGTTCCCGCCCGCGGGACGGCAACCGTCCGCGGTGCACTGCTACGCAGGAGGCTGTCGTCCCATGGAGTTCGGCGCGGGAAACGTGCTCCAATGCTACGCTAGCCGTCCCGGGACGACGACGACCATCCGCGGTGCACCTTCCGTTCGCGGACTCTGCTCCCGCGGAAGTATAACATAGGCCTAATTAACGTATAATACACAAACAAGAGTATAATAGGTAGATTTGATGTAGTTTTTAAGGAACATCGGGAAAGGGAACAGTGCGGGAGGTTCCAACTACTACAATTCTCAAAACGTCTTTAACAGGTTGACACCTATCATTTTCTTTAAAAAACACATCGCTTTCTTAAAAAGCCTTGAAATGCTGGTCTAGATTCAATGCTAGAGCAGCATTTCAATGTATGAGAGAACGATGCTACCCAATAACCATTGGGTATTTTTGCCTCACCAACGATAAACACTCGGGTGGGATAGAAGGTGCTTCGAAAGCTGCGAACTGAAGACGACCTCATTCAAAAGAGGTGTGAAAATTAACATGCATTTGCTACTGAACAGCATGCTCACTTTAGCGTCTGATATATTTAAGTCGTTTAGTTTTAGAGTTATATAGTAACCGCGATATTTCTTTGCAGTGATTTCACATTCTCGATAGAAAATGCATTCCCTCTAAGAGAGTTAACTTGGGAAGGATTCCATTTTTGGCCTCTTCAGAGACTCAATGACTTCGGCAGCAGAATTAAGGCGCCTCTTCTCGCCGCCAGACGTCGACGCGAAGTTATGTTTTTTATCCAGGTACCTAAATACTTTGCTCATTTACCTATTTTTCAGTTATATAAGTTTTTAATCGATGGTTTCAGGCGCTCACCAATTCTATCGCCTACTGCTTTATGTTGATTTCTTTTCACTTTATATCTTATCAACTATCCGGTATTGCCAACGTGCTGGCGACAACCATTGTCTGGGAAGTGGCACATGCTGCAGGAGGGTAGGGTATACACCTCATTTTAAGATTTCGGAGTCGACAGGAAATTTTTAGACAATCATAATTGATTTGTTAGCGTATATTTTGGCAAGATTTCTCTTCTATTTTCTTCTTGGTCTCCATCATATCTAGCATCTATCCCACTTCGTCGCGGGATCCGCTTTTCTGGTGCCACGACATCATTCCCTATCGAGCGCTAGATCATTCCAGTCACCTTCATTTCTGATATATCACACCAGCGCTGCCTCGGACGTCGTCTAAACCGCTTTTCAATTTGTTCGAAGCTAATGCCTCTAATGATCTTTAGGACCCTAGTTTCTTTTGACACAGAACACGGCCTTGCCATCGCAGGAGACCTCGACGCATCTTGTCAGCCACTGGCGCGACAAGGAACTTTTGCGGAATAGCATCGTTTTGGTTCATACGTGTGACTCCAGCCGTCAACTGCAGCACGCTTAAGAGCATTTCAGCTTTCCCTGTAGCAGGCGAACACTGCCTGCCATACGCTGCTACAGAACTGTATGAATTTCCTACTTTAAGCGCTCCGTGATCTTCTTGTCGCAGAGTACTTCAGTCAGCGAGCGCCATTTTGATAAACCTACACTCACGCGTGAGTTTACTGCAATCATCAGACTGCCATCAGAAGATCGACGATCCTAGGTATTTAAAGATCGACGAGAGTAGAAACTCCGTGCCGTTAAGCCCAGTGAAGCTGCACTCGGTCACTTCCGTTGTCAGACACGCGGCTTTCTTCACCTTCGATTTGAGCCGAAATCGCTGTAAACGACATTAAGCTTGCACCTCTCGCTCGGGTCGACCTTTACCTTCTCATACGTCAGCATGAGGCAATGTCGAAGGGACTGGTTTCTCAGGATCTTGTGAAATGGCATCCATGACGACAACAAAGTGAGTGGGGAAAGCGCAGAACCCTAGCCGACGGAGATGGGAAACTCCATCGACATTCCTGTTGCAGCCTGCGCTCAACTCTTTTGAAAGAGTAGAGTACTTCCACCCACTCTATGGGTTTCCAGCAGCTCCATGATATTTCAATGTGTTCCCTATCACTTTACGCGGTGGAGAAGGTCTTTTCCAAGTTGAGGAAAGCGAAATGACTTGAATTCTGCTTCTCGTGATGCTTCCCCACCAACAGGAGGACGTCGTGTATGACATCAATACTCCAACAACCAGCTACATGGTCGCATTGGTTTTCAGAGAGCTTGACCGTGTTTTGGCAACTCGCTTAAAGATTTTAATGGTATGCGAAAGCAAGCGAATCTAACGGTGAGCAGCTTGTAGGACTGCTTTTTCCAAATCAGAATCATGGTGCTATTGTGCCAGCGCTGCTATGCTGCTGATACAAGATGCTTTTTTCCGTTACTACCTGGCTAAAGAAGTTTGCCAGCCACGCGGCAGAAAACCAGCTGCGAAGTTATTAGGGCCTTATCTTCCTCAAACTCGTTTTTGTTTCCGCGTTAATACCGTGGACGCGACCTTGGAAGGAGGCCACAGAAGGGATGGCCGGATGAGGAAATTCTATAATGAAAATTTTTTGGAAGTAACCGCGCCCTCGCTCTAACGCGCTTTTCCGGTCTATCAGGAGATGGCTGTTCTAATCATTGATGCCGAAGAACTTCTCTATTTCCTCGGTTTGGCGATGACAAGTCTTAGCAAGTCAGTACAAACTCACGATCGCGTGACTTGAGCTTTTCGTATACATAGTTGTAATGAGTGGTTTTCGCAACATCATCTTTCTTTGTAGCCTTCTTCGCCTTCTGGTACATATGAAAGCTATCGATTACCCTTTCGTTTGATAAACCGATTTTCTCCGAACCTTCTTTTTCGCGTCATCCGTCCGCAGCCATGTTTGCTTGTCGAGTTTGCGTAGTCCAGAATAGTGTTGGGCTACCGACCCTGCTGCTTGACAGATCGCACCGGTAGCCTTCTTCCAAGTTTCCTCGACATCGTGACTGTCTGTAACCGGACGCGAGAAATCACAACTGCTACTTTCTTCCGTTCTCCACCCTTGATTCTAGTTAGAAGTAAAGCTCGGTCTGTGTGCTTCAACCTTTGAGATGCGATATTTAATGTGGAGACCAGCGGCCGGTGCTGTGGGTTGACCGTGCCCCTTGCCTCTTTATTTTATTTTGTAATTGAACAAAATGATACTCCGACATGTACATGGATCAAGCTATCTATGCCTTATCAATATATGTATTCATATATCATATTTCAGAGTGATTTTGGTGCTGTTCAACGAAGAAATTCGACGATTTCTGACGAGACCGTGTAAAAAGAACGCTATGACAACAGGAATCACTTCGTATCAGCGTAACAACAGTCAACAGCGAATAGTGTAAAGGATCTTCTCAGCCTCAGTCAGCTATTCCTATGAATACATTGTCGCTATTCAACGAAACGGTATCAAGAGCTGATCGCCTACTGACAGAAGAACGACAAGCATCTAGAATTTGAGACAGGGGCACGGAAAGAGAAAGAAATAACGAGAACGCAGGAACAATGCAGAACTGACGATGAAGCGCTGTTTGTGACCTTCTCGGAATTAAGAGGAGATGTTGGTTTCATCCAGCAGTCATTCCTTGAGCTGTGTGAGTGGAATCGTACATATATACTATTTTGAATTCAAAATGGACACCTTTTAACCCAAACTGGACACTTTTCAAAGGAAGCTTAACACTTTGGAAATCAAACTGAATATCTTCCAAATAAGAGAGCATCTACAGATTACAACCGACATCTTAAGAAGATCGAAATAACTTTTATCCTATAAAAGCTTACTGCTGCTTCATAACTGCTTAGAAAATGCTACCCAGAAAAATCATTATTCAAATTTATTCATATTTTATTTCATACAAAAAAGGTGAACAGTTTTTGAAGCATTGTAAAACTTGTTCTAGAAAAAATTATAGATTAAAGGTTATTATAAAACGCAAAAGTCACCAACTTTTGTCCTTATGAAAATTTCGACCTTATGAAATTTACGACATGCTTAGTGGGAATTCATGGCGCGATTTCATTTAGTATACTAAGAAATTGCTACTTTACTTTGAAACAATGCTCATCCATTTCTTTTGAAATGTTTGAAAGCTTATCAAGTTTCATACTCTGTGTTCTGGTTTTTGGGATGGTCAACTATAGATGTTGTAAGAAAATATGATTTTTTCAAAGCAATTCACTTTCCTCCATAGAGGCTGCCTGCGCCAAATGGAAAACGCTCAGGCTTTTGATCTGGAAGTTAATCAATTTTGCTTCCGAAGTGTTCAACCTGGTCTGTATTTATTTAGTCCGGAGTATACAACTTGGCGCAAAAATTGTATACATTATACGTGATAAAACAAGCTCATAACATTATCTCAAGGACGTGTAAGAAGCTGTGGTACTGGGCGTTTTTAGAGATTAGCTACGGTTTCTATTTCCTATATCTCATGTTGAGAGTGTGATGTTGCAAATGAAAATTACTCCGCGTGCCAGGCATTTGTGTTATTTTCCATGTTATTGTTGCTCTCACTGCAAATAAATATTATACTTAAGATTGCTTAGACTTTTGTACGGAAATATCTTATTTCCCATTCCTTAAGGCCTGATTTATACTTGCGACGCCACGTGGCGCGGCGTGATAGTTGGCATAACTATCAAATTTTTTGCGCCGCCCGTCCGCATTGCTTTTATACTCCGCCGTCTCTAATCAACCATGTGACTTCACTGCACTCGGCGAATAGAGCCGCTGAAGGTAAGCTTCACAGTTAGTGATGACAATGGAAATATCAGGAGGAAACGTTGAAGCCCATGTCTAGTTGTAACAACATTAAAACTGAACGCGGCAGTTTTGGTGACGCTCGCTGGTACGAATGTGTGCAGCACTGCTTTCACTTCGAATAAAAGTCTTTTAAAGCGTACAAAAGAGGATTGGGAAAGAACTTGAAGGTTGGCAACAATATCTGTGAAATAAATTCGGTTGCACTCTATACCTACACGCGTGCCATAACAAAAACGCAAGAAAACAAAAAATGAAAGTGAGTGACTCACAGGACGTCTCCGCGGTCCTCGTCGGCCCGCAGTCCGTAGTATGCAGATGCTCGTGGCTGGGCATCGCTGACGCACCGCTTTCTAAGGCCTATGTTATACTTCGGTGACGCGTCGGCGACGCTGTGTTGCGCGGACTGCTACGCGAAAGGCCTATGCTATACTTCGGCGACTCTGTGTTGCGCGGGCTGCTACGCACTACGTAACACTGTCGCCTACGTCGCCGGCAACAGCGTCGCCGAAGTATAACATAGGCCTAACGGATCATTTATTGTGCGACACGCGTCGCGATGTAATGATAGGCTCCCATAAAGCCCATGCACACTTCTGCGACAGCGCGGCACGGCCATGACGAACGATAGGGCCGCGACGCGCTGCGGCGCGTGCCGCAGAGGGGGGCATGCACACTTTTGCGGCTATCGCGGCGGCTATCGACGGCGATGCCGCGCTGAGTGCCGCAGGCTGGAAAGGTTCAAATCATTCCAAGCGGCGCGACATGCACTGGGACGTCGGTCCTGTCGCCTATAACGATGCTCTAACGCGACCGCGCTGCAACAGCTGGATTTCGCGGAGGTGGCCGTCGCTCCTCTTGCCGCGCCGCGGTGTCGCAGAAGTGTGCATGGGCCTATATCGATTCATCTTGTCGCGTGATCGATATGGGAGCTTCGCGCGTCTCATGCACAATTAACGCTCCCTAAATGCCACGCATACTTCTGTGGCGTTGTCGCTTCCCTACCTTAACCATAGGGCAACGACAACTCCGCAGAAGTGTGCGGGGCCTTTAACTCGCGAGGCGGCACGTCAAAGTCGAAAAAAGAACTTGACGCGCCACACCGCTGCGGGAACATTAAAGGCGTCTAAAAGCTGTCGTAAGTGAGTATAGTTTTATTTCGAGGGCAAGCTTCAGGCCAAACTCTGGAAAATGAGCAGATTTGAAATATGATCCAAGCTTGTGGTCAGATCTTTTGAAGGAAATGGGAAGTGTGCATTCATGGTGTTCAGAGAGCCTTCGATTCTTGCCTTTGTACTACAAGCAGGAAGCAATAGAAAACCTAATCCTGCGCTCATTGCACTGTCAGTAGAATTACGTGCACTTATAGAGGCAACCAAGCAACATGCAACGGCATCGAACCGGTGTCGTGCTAAGATGGAAATTGTACAACTACACTATTGTGCGCGGAGCAGTGCATTTCGAAACGCTAGGAGTGCAGGTGCAGCAATGTACTCTAGCCCTTTAGGGCCTTAGTCTCATCATCAACAAGTCTCTGCGGGCTGCAAGTCTTGTAATCGCATCGAACCGCTAGTTTTCATTCCAACCCGATAGCACCCGGCCCTAAGTTCGTCTACACTCCTCCGCAGGTCAATGCGCTGCAAGAACAACATAAACATGTCCCGATGGCAGAGGTGGCAGCACTGTTGCTGCCCTGCTACTGTGTTGTGGCACTCCCACAAAGCATGTGGGCGAGGTTTAGACAGTCAGTAAGCAGCTGGCAGTTCAGTCCTATGTTCCATAGTTTGGATTTCTTCTACTAGGATGGTAGAACCTTCAATTCTGCAAAAGTTGAAAACTAATTAAAGCCTAAACAATCGTCTCATTATTCTTGGAGTTTTTTTTTCTGTTTCGAATACAAGACTTGGTCTAGACACTTTTCCGTTTCAAGAAAGCATAGTTCGCGTTCGACCTCTTTCGAGGAATGCTGCCCCTTTCCTCTAAGTTTTTGATTGTTAGTTGATGGATCAATACCAGTCGATATTTTAAAAGTTTATCTGCAATTTGGGCGCATATAGCACAGTCGGAAGAGGCGGCGGCTGTCGCGTGCACCCGATACCAGGTTTCTGCTTCGGATTTTCCGCTCGGGCCAACCAAGCCTTCCATCCCTCCGGGGTCGGTGAATTGGTATCACTTGTATGGGAAGTATAAAGCGCTGATCTGTTCATCGGCTGGCCACCGCATGTCATTTTATGGCCAAATACGCATTCAAATCACTTCCACGACATCCCGTAGAAGAAGAATGCGTGGCGCATTTCAAAAAGGTATTGAGTAACGCCGTCCTTTATCCTTTATCCTACCTGCAACGGCTAATTGCGGAGGATAGTGACAGCTCGATTGGCTTTTGATATCGATATAGATAAAAGAGGAATTTCGCTCACTGATAATAGTCAGCTTACCTCTACTGGTTCGAGTAAGCCACCGCTAGGAGACCAGATCGTGCTACCCTATCTATCTACCTGATTGTATTTTGAAGATATCCAGATATAGGACAAACTCACCTCTAGCCAGCATTGTATCATGATAATTGCTCTATGTTACACCTGCTCCGCTATTATATATATGTAGGTAGCATACATCAAATATCAAGTATCAAGTTTATTACATTAGCATAGAGCAAACGTGTGAAAGAAAACATCATAACAGTTACGAACTAACAAAACGCGATACGGAACATATCAAATCAAACAACAAACAAATACAGCAACACAACGCATGTAAGAGAAAATGACTAGTCCCTATCAAAAAAACCAAGGGATATTATGAGTATGCAACAAGTTGGACACCACTCTTTTAAACCTACTCTGATTCAACTTAGCTGTAACATGCTTGTGAATCTAAGGTAGGCGCTGACAGCAAAGGTTTGCGCAAGCATCTTGGTTTTGAGTTGCTTATACTTGCGGTATTCGAAAAAACATTCGAATACCTATCCCCATCCCCCCCCCCCCCCCCCAAACAACAACGCGCTTTTCGCCCTGTCTATAGCTACAGGAGATGCAATAATTTAAACGTTATACAGATAACGACTAGAAAAGAACAGGTACCGAAGTCACCTGCTTTGCAGCAGTCTTATTGTCGTTTGAATTCCATAGCATCAGAAAACAATCGGAACTGATTCCGCTGATATAGCAGACGCGGTTTTTGCTTCCATACACATACCTGGCAAAAATAATTAACGAGTTGGTGCACTCAGCTTAGGCCATCCCGATGGATACTATTGAAGGAGTTTAATCTAGCTCTTGCTTTATGCTCAAGCGGACAAAAGGATAAAACTTGCCTAGTACTAACGTCGGACCAGTGTACATGGTGCTGGAACCCGTCACCTCTGCTCTCCCTTGAAAAGTGGAGACAATCAAAGCAGCATTGCAGCTTAATCGTTTGCTCCTTCTATGCCTATCACTCCACGGTCTGTCGTTTATGCGCATTAGGACCGCTTCATCGCTTGGCCACTTTAAAACATTCTCCAATTGCAGAGGTTGCCAATCGATGGGAAGAACGGTGCGCGGATCAGTTCGACGTGTGGCAAAATGATTTTGCTCTATGAACCACTTACAAAAGTAACCAGTAGATGATCTGCAATCACTAAGACCACCAAAGCGAGAACAATTGTCTAGCAAGGGCAAGTTCGTGTACCCTTTTAGGGACATCGTCCTTTCCAAATACCACAGTTTTAAAAAATGACTTGTTCAGCTCAGTGCTGACAACAACTCCGTTATCCTTGATTTCCATATCCACTCACCTAATGCGGTGTCGTTGTTGACTCTGACGGTTTCTCTTCTGTTGGAGATGCTTCCACTCCAGAATCTGTGACGAATGAAGGAGATGAAGGAGTAGAAGACGATAGTAGGCAAAATGACATTTTTATCAAATACAGCAAACTGCCGCCGCTACTAGGGAATGACGGGCGAACACAGTCCTGCCATCTGAATACGCTACCGCACAGGCGAACGAACGAGCATTGGGAGACTGGTTCTAGAAGAATTCCATTAAAGTATGGTTCATGTAAATCTTTTTCATAGCTGCAATGTATCAGCGAACTATTTAGGTGTCTTAGAAGCCTCACCTTGGCGATATCCACGTGGACTATACGTACTGTAATTCTCTTGTGCTTAAACTCAGCCTCTGGACACTGATGAGGATACATGTTATACGCTGGAGCCGTTAGCAGTACGTCGCCCAACTGTGGAATATACTAGTAGTATACTATATGGAGAAAGGTAGTCTTGGTTTCAAAATTGAACTAATAAGGCTGGATTCGATACCACGATTGCGCAGAAAGAACTTTAATTATTTGAAATAAGGATATCTCCAACATGGAGCAGATTAATGGATGGTCGGTTTCAACTTCTTAGTGAGTGGAGCCTAAAACCTCTTTGCAGATGAACACCGTAAGAAATTATTCATGAAGAAAACAGCGAAAAAATTTTCAGCCTAACAACTCAACGTAGACACTTCAGCGGACTGACTCACCCAAGGACGTGTGGTTGATCAAGGAGAACATGAGCTGACTGTCCTGACCAACAGAAGCGGTGTAAAAACTACATGTTCCCCTTTCGAAAACACGAACGCCGTAAACCTTGCGAAGAAGGAACGGCTCAACCAGTAGCGCACAAGGTGGGGAGTCATTTCGACACTGAACAGCCTTAAACGAATGCAGGCTTACAGATCACAATTTTCGGAAAGATTTTTTATGCTGCTAGTTGTAACTGCTCGCTCTTCCTGCGCTTCTCGAGGGACACCTTTAATTTTGGCGCCTTTTTAGATGGCACAGGGGTGTGGGGAGCAAAAAATCGATACGTACGCTCCGGCCGAGCAACCAGTCACTGTCGTCGTAAACTATGACAGTGCGGCTGCCCTTTAGATGCCGGACTGACCGAATTCTGCTACACTGGGTAGACTGTGGATCGGGATCCTCGTACAATCGCGTAATGGAGCGACATTCGGGCCATAACTCGCAACATGCATCACAATATATGCCCCGTACGAACACTGAATTCCAAACCCTTCCTGTCAGCGGCCAAATCGAAAAGTAATCGAGGACTGCAAAGATGACCACTGAGTCGGCAGTGAATGCACTTACGAACTCCATGCCGGCCTTGTTTAGTGTATCTTCCGCAGTCTTGTTTAGTGGCACTATTGTACTTTCAGGACTCCAGAGGTCGAAGTAATTTCGAAAAAATGTTTCGCCCAAACTTCGCATAGGAAGGTTATATAGAGTGCTGATCACGAATCTAACATCCGTTTTTCGTTTTTACGGAGTACTGCAGGTTACGGTAGGCACGGGTGATTAAGGTCATGGCCACCGATTTCGCCCAAGCTTCGGCTGCAGGGGTGATCTGGGGTGCAACGGTAGTGGCGCAGCATGCAAGCGGTGCCGTAGAGATGGACTGAGAGTGCGCAAATTTCCGGGAAAATTTTCGCGGGAAACTCTTTGATAGGCGAAGGTGTAATCGAAGGGAAGCAATACAAGTATCATGGACAGGCACTGTTCCTCAACCGCCGCCAAGAAGAACTGCGCAACTTTATTCTGAAGGACTTCTTTGAGAAGATGAACATGGACATGTCCGATTTCCAGAAATTGCTTGGAAGGATGGGACTGCTCGCAACGCCTCTATCTCCCAATTGTAACGACTCCATGCAGAAACATCAATCTGTGGGTATCTGGTGATGCTAGAAATCGAAATTTCGACTCGGCTCCTGACGGGATACAATCCCTTCTGTACCTATCAAAAAGGGGTAATTTTTTGATTGAACCCACATCTCAAATGCAGAGGTTTTCGCGCTGTCCTAATTCTGAATACATCAGCTCGTCTTGGTGACCTGTTAGGTACGAACTTGAGGTCAGCAGAAAAAGGAAGCCCAGTGTGAACAATACTTCCGCGATGTTTGCTGAGAATAGTTCCGAAGAAATACCCCGGTTTTTGGAGTGTTCGGTCAAACTGTATGAAACAACTGTACGAACGGGAAAGTGACAGATCGTTTCTGGAGTTGCTCCAGGACGTAACTCTAACACGACATCGCGCGCTAACCGCATGCGACGTCGCGGCGCTGGAACGCGGACGTGCGGTCCGTGACGCGTGGTTAGCGAAGCACGAAACTTTGCCATTGCCTATTCCATCAAACACCTTAGTTACCTCAACATGTTCAACCCCCTCCTAGTACCATCACAGGGAGCCCCAAATGAAATGAAAGAGGAACTCTCGGTGGAGGCTGAAGAATAAGATAGCTGTAAAATGCTTCTGCTTCTGCTTGTAGATTGAAGAAATACGGAGGTCCTTAGTGTTTGCTGAAGGCGTACTTGCTTTTGGCATTACTCGTGAACTATGACAAGTTAGTTGGTGGCGGTCAAGTGTAGGGCAAAGTTAGAATTGAGAGAAAATCATTCCTCAGTGATAACTTACAAACGCTTGCTTCCGAAACCTCTAGTTAGTAATCCCGTCCCAGTTCTTGTTTCGAATCTCCCTCATCAGGCCCTTGACCGTTTTCCTCCACTTTCTTGATTGAGTCTCACTCTGCTCCCACATTGTTAACAACCATTCCCAGTTCCCTACCAGGAGACATAAGACTAGTCTCATCCTCATCTCATGTCTCTTTTCTCTTCTGCGCTGCCAACGTCGCCGACACATACTTTTGCGCTGTAGCGCGAGTCAGTAGCCGTCCCTGTCGGGAGCTTTACTAGCCGTACCTGTCGTAAGCAGTCGGACCGCGACAACTAGTCCAATTTCGTCGCGCACAGTGCGTGCGCGACGCCAGGGGGGTTCGCGCGGCGTTGGAGTTATGTCTTCTCCCGTTCTGGAGTTGATGCGCAGACAAGACGAGAACATTCCTCAGGGTAATTGTTCGCCATATAAGATCTGGAACAGCGATGTGATAGCGTGCTTATAGCCGCATAGCCGCACTGCCGCAAGGAGGAACACCTCTCTGTAAATCGTTGGCAAAATATGTTGATCCCAACACAGACGGCCACACACAGAACATCGAGTGTCATTGGCTTAAGTTCAAGTCTCTGGCACACGCAAGCACTGCATAAACAAACGCCGTTACCAAGACTGCTTAAGCGAATTTCTGTGGAGGCAGAACTTCGGTGGACAATGTGATGCTTTCTTCCATTTTGTGAGCAAGTGGCGCAGATATACCCAGCTGGTATTGCTTTCACCTATTTTAAGGCATATTTCTTATTACTTGTTGGTAGTCGATAAACAAGCCTAACTCTCCGTTGTTTAGATATTTCTGAAGACTACAACAAAACAATAATCTGTTATCAACGTTCTTCTTCTAGAAGCTGATTAGATGTAGCCACCACTGCTGTGCAAAGGTAAGATACTTCTTCAGATATTTTAAAGCGTTCTTAAGGAACTCCCTTAAGCGAAATTTGGGCGCGATCGGTGACCATGACGTTAGTCACCCGCACCTACCGTAACGACTGTAATTGGCCAAAATTTCAAAAACGGATGTCAGATTCGTGATCACCACCCAAACATCCCACCGAAACAAAGTGTGTGCAATTTTTTTCAACCTTCCCTCGTCCTCTGGAGTCTCGGGAGTACAACCAACCTTTCACGGACACCAAGTGTAACGGGCTTAGTGTTGAATATTAAATAAATGGATAATAATGGATTTGTATTTAAACATACATGATAAATAGATTTATTTATTTTTCGGAGTCAAATTCCTGGTTATTCTGTATACCTATAACATGTGGAAAATTCAAAATTTTAATTAAAACCGGTGTTTTGTTCTGCTTTCATACCCTACTTAACAAGGACAAATAAGTCCTTCAGAAAATTGTAGTGAATTGCTGCCTCTCTCGAAAATGCCATAGATGCTATGGAGAGTTTCGCTCAGAAAGCAAAGGACAAGGGTCCCCTTGTTCGCCACTAAATTCACATTGTGGAGCTCTGAGCGAATTGTTCTTCAAAACACGATTTACACAATTTCTAACCACGAAAGCTGATATCAGCTCGCATTCTAACGTATGAAGTCAAAGTTTGACAGTGCGTCCAGTGCGACGTTAGCTTTGCCTTCTTTTCCGCAAATCTTCCGATAACATTTTCTGCGTCCTTACATGGATGAAGGCAAGCAGGCACTATTGTGCTTTACGGATTCCAGAGGACGAGGAGAGGTCGAATTTTTTTTTTGCCAAAACTTCGCCCAGGGAAGGAGTTATTTGGGGTGCTGGTCACGAATCTAACATCCGTTTTTAACATTTCGTCCGATTATGCCAGGTTACGGTAGGTAACGGTGACTAAGGCTGTCGAGGTCATAATCACCAATTTCGCCCAAACTTCGCCTAGAGGGGTTATTTAGGGTGATGATCACGACATCCGTTTTTCGTTTTACGCTGGAAGACGCAGGTTATGGAAGGTACGGGTGACTAAGGTAATGGTCACCGATTTCGCCTAAAGCGTAAAACGAAAAACTGATGTCAGATTCGTTATTAGCACCCTAAATAACCCCATAGGCGAAGTTTAAGCAAAATCGGTGATTATGACCTCGACAGCCTTTCTTACGCGTACCTACCGTAGCCTACCGCAATCAGCTCAAATTTTGAAAAAGGATGTTAGATTCGAGATCAGCACCCCAATTAAGCCCCTGGGCGAAGTTTGGGCGAAATTGTTTTCGACCTCTCCTCGTCCTCTGGAATTCGAAAAGTACAATAGTGCCGGCAAGCACACATCAGATACTTAGATTCCTGATGTAAGTTCTTCAGCTCTTTTTAGGGCATCGTTCTCTTCGAACACAACTTCGACGAATTCGCTTTTCTGCGTCACTTTGTAGCCTCATACTCATTTCTTATTTCCCTGACGCCGTTTTTTTATCGTTTCAATTCCTTGTCTTTCAGTTCGCGTTCTCCACCACCTTTGACTTCCAACTTCTCCATAACTTGTAGTCTTTTTTGCCTCGTCGGTTTGCTTCGATCTGCCTTCCAGCTTTTCATCAGCTCTTTCAGCGACATAGATAGTTTCAGCTTCCTTTTTACTAGACTTCTCAGCCTCATCGTCACCTCCCTCTTTGCCCAATTTCAGTGACCTGTTTTGATCTGCCTGCTGCCTTCTTTTGTGCTTCGATTGCTTGTAAGATTTGTTTTTCTTCTTTTTCTTAGGTTTCTCATCCTTTTTGACGTCTTTTCATTCTTCGGAGTCTCAGTTTTTCTTCTCCTGCAGCCTTCTTTGAGGGCTTTCTAACCTACCTAGCAGCCCTCCTTTTAGCAGCGTTTCTGGTCTTCCTTGCAATATCTGTTTCCCTTTTTCTCTGCATTGTTAACCTAATCTTCTTTCTCATTCTGATTCTTGGCGTTCCGCTGCTTCTTCTTCTGAACAGATTTTCCTTGTCTGTCGCCTTTTACGAATAGCTTCGGTTCTTTTCGCTGCAGCTTACTTAGCCTTATCATACTCACGTATCGTCATCATATGGTAGCATTTCTCAACTGTTGTTTAATTGTCCTTACGAATGCTGTTGCTTTGACAGAATATCTTTATTAAGATTGAGCTCCAGCGTCATTTCGATATCCTGGGTGGGCTTCTCTTCATAGTCGGCGATTTCAGGTTCTGCAACGGATTCGGCCAGAAACTCACACATCTCTTCAAGTAGTTCCACAATTTCGTCTTCTTGCTTTTCTTCTTTAGCCTTTTTCGCTGCACGCCACTCTTTCTTCATTTCGTCTGCTATCTCAATCACCGTTGCTGCTTCGCCTTTGCTCTTCGTGTCTCTAGCCCCACGCGGCCACGCGTGAAACACCCACTGACGAGAGCACCGCAGGCGACTTGGTACACGGTCGAACTTTGCCTTGCACCCAGGCGATCACTCGCCGCTTTTCTTCCTGTCGTCGTCTCTATCATCGGGCAGTTCTTCTCCAATTGCTCTCAGACATTCGAAAGATTCACTTCGTTCTTTGTTCAGTTCTTACTTCGTTTTTGCACTCACTCAAAGCGTACCCCTCCCCTTACCTCGCTGATGCAATATAGTTGCACGTTGCACGACAACGGCTTGATGTCAGACTTCTTAGCCCAAGCCCAAAGCTCCACCCTTAGTGTGATTTAACTTTCAACCCGTCTCAAACACCAATTCCTTATTCGTCCAAAGTGTCAAACCGCGAAGTGGACGGGTGGATCGCAAACTGTCGCTTGGCTGATTGCAATCACACCAAGCCCCCGAGCTCCTGTCGAATGTGAACAAGATTGTCATTGTCAATTATCACAAGATTCATTGCCGGGCGCCAAACTGTGCTTATCGATTAATGTGATTGCAGTCAAAATCATTGACCACCTCTGAATTTGCATACCTCAAAATAAGCTATCTGTTCCAATCACATCAAGCAGGAGCATGAAGGGGTGATCAGTCTTGACATGCGCGGAAAATTTAAACACAGGTACATATATGTACAGCACGTGTGGATGTTCCGTTCGATCAAACAGCGCGGTGGTGTAGTGGCGTAGATCATTCCCTTTCGGTCAGAAAGAAGTGCTAATTCGGATTCTGCCTGGCGCTAGAGTTTTTATCGCATCAAGTCATCGCCGCAACAGCTTACAACCTCGATACCAGCTACATGAGCCTTAAAGAAACATTTATATCAAGACCATCAGTTTGATTGGTTCCATGCTGATATCATTGGCCGGCTCATTTCGATATATGAGTGAGTGCTGGCGGGTTTCACGAGGTATGGATATTGCGTTCGATCAAACAGCGCCGGTGGTGTAATGGCGTAGAGCATTCCCGCCCGGTCAAAAGGAGGCTCGGGTTCGAGGCCTGCATGGCGCCAGATTTTTGATCGCAGCAAGTGTAACAAATTCATCAGCCGTCAAATTGATAATTAAAACGATGCAATCAATGGATTGAGTAACGATCAGTCATGCCTGCTACGCTAGATAGAAGGAAAGAAAATGGAATTGTCTACAATTAGGGGGAATCATGTTCATTCTACGTAGTTATTAAGAAACTGGAGATCAAGAGCAGAGAGCATGAAGCAAGAGAAGAAAAATCATTATTGGAAATAAAACAGGAAGTTGGGGGTTACACTGTCTAGGTTTCCGTCGTGATTTTGAATCATCATCACTGCAGATTGACCTGCGATTCACCTCTAGTAATAGTTTCAAAGTTATCCTTGTCACACCCTGGTACCCCTGTTCTGATGCTTTGTCTAACAGTTCTGATAAGATGATTACCAACAATACCAACAGTTGGAATTTTTCAAATGAAGTTCTCCTGTTCAGTGTTTGTTTAGGTTCGAAGGTAGGATGAATGGTGGTGTTGCAAAAGTTCTCTCCCTAATACCTTAGCCTTACCTTAGTGGTTAGCAATGAACGAAATGTTCTAACTAGTCACAGAGGTATGATTAACGAAGTGAAAACATTGCTCCTTAATCCACTTCTGATCACAATGCGTTTACTTTTGAAGTCAGTCTAGGGGATTAGGAATTATACTGCCATTTGGGAACATCTCTTACAAGCCATCTGGCACAAGGTAATTTTCCAACGTGAATAAGCAGATGTTCGAGGAGAAGCACTTTCTACATGTTGTTCTTGGAAAAAATCGCTTTTCCTAATCTTCGAAAAGCCAACTTTTGTACAGTTCTTTAATGTATAATTCTGCGCTCAACAGATTTTGGCTCAGTAAACGTTTTATGTTATATGATCTACCGTCGTCTGACAAAAGCTTCGAAATTACTCTGAGAAATGGGGTGGTTTTGCAGCGTGGAAAATTGATATCGATGACTAACATGATGCTGTGTCATTCAGTAGTATAAACCTCTCTCTAAACCTATCTTTCGTATTTCTCTTAGCACCACTGTTTCCAACGCATGCAATATCTAATATCTAAAAACAAAAAATCAAACAAACAAAATTTTTAGTATCTAAAAAGAGCAAATCTTTTTGAGCAACCATAACAGAACTAACAACTATAACCTGGATGACATTTGTGATGTTTCGCGTTACGCCTGAGCTCACACAAATTACCGTCGAGAACAGAAGGGCTCGTTTGAATAAAGTGTAAATTTGCTCCATTCATTACGAAAAGGTTCGAGTGAGACCTGATTCGCATCTAATTAGCAGGGCATCTCGTAGAAATGGGAGCTGCAGCTAATTTAGTACAGTCATGCGAGAGAGAAAGTGCAGAAGTATAAAACAGCATTCGATGCATCGAACTCCGAAAGGACTCGCTATCCCTAACCATTCTGACGATGAGTTTCGGTTTCCCAAACTTTTCAGTTTTCCAAATTTCACAATGGTATTCTTCCTCGGATGTGAACGCTGTAACATTGACCAGCGCTTTTTTGGACATTGTTAAACTACTCTATATCGAGTAACGTTTTGGCGTTGTCGCCTTTTTGAAAATCGGATTGAATTTCAGTCGAATTGAGTTTTTCTTATTTCGAAGTAAAATGAATTCCAGACCTTATTTTATTCTAAAGAACTGCACTGATAAACATTGCCAGAGATACCTTAGGGTTACAAAAGTGAGTAAGCCAAACATATAGCAAAACATCTGAGTCTATCTTTACCCTCTGCTAAAATGAGATGTTACAAGACTCCTTAAATCACCGTCTGTAGTCTGTCTGAACATCTCTCGCAGAATATACATACATAATCCTCACATGTCGAGGAATTGTGCGAGATCATGGACTACTGCTATACCCTAGTTCCTTCTGTTAGTTCTGGGTGTTCTTGCCATAATAATTACTTCTTCAAAACAATGCTCATAACGTGGCTCTAATCGTAAGTGGCAAAAGCGAGTCATATAGGAAGAATCTCCATCTTTTAATTAGTGCAATAGGATGTCTTTGGTCTGTCTTTAAGCAAAACGAGTACCGTATCCCCGAAGTTGCTATGGAAACACGACGACAGCGCTGTTCTACAAAAAATAACGCTTGAGAGCTCACCTAGACATCTTCGTCTAGCGGCATGGCTGGCGCATGGGTAGGGCATAATCAATATTGACAAGGTTAGTGATAGCCGAAACACATGAATGTGGCTGGTAATGTTTTGCATACATCAGTTTATATGAGCTGTAAATGGCATATCCAGTTCCCCTAACAATCAGAACGTAATGGTTTTTCCTCAAGTCACACCATTCAGCCATGGCGCCTCTTACTTTGTTGTTGAAAGGTGCTGGCGGAACCCGGTTGTGCCAACATCTTTCGTAGAGTCGTTAAGCAAAGCGCATGAGCACAAGCATTTGAAAATATGCGAAAATGCCACGACGTTAGACATCAAATGTCTTCCAATGAGGAGAGACTGCATGAGGCATCCTTCTACCATAAGAATGTTTGAATCAAAGTGAAACTGAATGAAACTTGATCAACCACAAAACATGAATTAAGATGAATAGATTGCAAGCACCAGTAGTTTATAAAGATCAAAGTATTGGTTTAGAGCCAAGGTATATTGTAAAAAAGAACACACGGCAAAAGAGGGGCAGAACGAGCAGGCAGAATAGAAGTATCGGATTTCTCATCGCCTCCTGGCTTCATAGATGAGGAGACACGCACCATGGCAATCCGTGGGAAAGCGCCTTCATTACGGAATGTCTTCGAAGTTGGGAGTCATTCAGATTTTTAAATAAAGTAAATGTATAGGTGAATAAGTGTCAACGATATTATGTTATGGTTCGCCGCCTTTCTTTAGGTGACTTACTTAGCTTTTAGTTGCTCCCTTGCTGTTGACCGCAGTGGCGTCGAACTCCTTTCACGACTGTCTGTTTGTAAGCTATTTATTCGCACTTCTGACTAGAAATATTCATAACTTTCACGTCATTCGTGCACGATGGACACCACGTGTTTACTGAACGGCCTCTGATTTGCTTTTCTGGCGGAATCCACAACATGGCTGATCTTGGCAGGCGATGCTTCGGCGTATGTGGGGTGTGACCGATCATACGAAGTCGTACTTTGGAAACCGAGAGTGAACGTGTCCCGTTCCTGGTGACCGTATAATACTTCCCAAATAAGGAAAACTATTGATTATTTCAAGCAACCCGTTCCTATGCAGATGCCTCCTCTTGGGCTCACATTTTGCACGTGCATAACCTATGAACTCATTCGGAGTCCAATGTTGCCTGCTTCCTGACTAAAGCGTTCCGTAATTTTTTGGAGGGTGTCATGGTGTTCAGTCAATATGGCATTGTCTTCAGTGAAGTCCGGATTCATAAGGGATTCGCTGAACCAAGGAGTATCTTCTTGTACTTCGGGTGACGTTCTCTTCATAACGCAGTCGAGCACGTTGAAAATGCAGCATGTTGAAAAGCAATGCTGAGAGAGCGCATCCCTGCATAACTCCTGCGAAGAAGCTACCTTAAAGAAGCTTGCGTTTTCAAGAGCTGTCACGAAAGACGAGTTTTAATACAGGATTCTAAACATCTTAACGAAGATCGTAAAGACTCCATGGAGACTAAGTATTTCCAACAGCGACTCACGGTAGACGATGTCAAATGATATCCCAAAGTCGAAGAAGTTTGTAAAGAGCGGATAGCGATACCCCAGGTATTGCTGGATTATGTTACCCCAGGTATTGCTGGACAGTGAAAACTGTCGCAACACGGTCTTCAGTTTCTGGATCCTGCTTTTTCTCCCGCAGTTGTTCACGGCGTCTCGAATTTTTCGTAGCAATACGCTTTAGAATATTTTGCCCGGCACTGATAACAGGACGATACCTTTCCAGTTTAATCCGATAATATTCCTTTTTGGCAAATTGACTAGTAACCCTTTTTTACAGTCGTGGTACGTTTACTGTTATGGTTCGTTAATTTGATGTCAACAATTGTTGAAGAGCGCCAATTGTTCCCTACTTGTATTCTTCCAGCTTTCAAAATCTTCTCAGCAATGTCGTCGAGCCCAGGGGACTTTCTGTTTTAGAGAAACCGTACTGCTGTTGTTGCTTCTTCCAGCTTTCCTGAGGCGTTTTCCTCATGAAACGTAGGCGTCGATGATGGCTGCAATTGCCCGTATACTTCATGCAACTGACAACCCATCTTTTGTTTTGTTCGGCTTCACTGACAAGTGGCCTGCCACATTTATTTTTGTAGAGACACACGTGATGAATCTTATGTTATGGCGGCATGGTGCCTTTACCTGACGATCGTAGTCTCTGCAAAAATCCGCCCAATGCTCTTAATTCGACAGGTGTCCTGGCACACTTCCTTCTCTGTTGGGCTCGCTTTCTCTTATTTATCAGTTTCCAGTAGACATGGGATCCGGATCATGCATTTTCGGATATCCGGCCGGATTTATCCGCTTTCGGATTATCCGAAATCCGGCTCGGCCGAAAATTGCCCTCATCTGAATCATCCGAAGATTCGGAGTTTCTAAAATTGCCCTCATCTCAATCATCCGAAGACCCGTAGTTTTGAAAAACGCAATGATTCGGATAAAATCGGATAAAAATCGGATAATAGGAGGTTAGCGCGCCTTGCTGGCAAACTCTGCGTCATTGATAACCTTACTTTTTCGGGCAGATTTTGCAATCATTTGGCGGGGGTTCTCTCACGAGGAAATGGTCTGATAGCGTATGTCTGAACGGGAAGTCATCCTATTAAATAGGAATAATTCCCGCCCCTCAATTAGCATAAAATGTGTTTCATTTTTGCCATGTCGCTAAACCCGAGGAGTAGTGGATCCTTGAAGTTACAGTGGAATCGGCGCCTAACGAGTTTGGAGGTCTTGTACGCCTGCGATGCCTCTGAGGGCAATCAGCTCGGAGAGCAGTGGGTAGTGATGTTGCTTCATGGGAAGAAGGTCGGGGGTTCGGTCCTCATGCGCTGCTGCATTCCTGCTTTTCAACTGTTGAGATTTCAGGGATTCCGACTCTATACCGTTTTCAGCGTTTGTTTTCTATTTCCGAGGGAGCAATACACGTGATGATCAGAAGATCAATGTCGACTACCCGCGGCCCACAGTTCAAGCGGTCACCAAGCGGCTCAAAGCCGGCATCTGTGTAAAAGGAGATCATTTTGAACAGTATATAGACTGAGTGACCCACCATACTGCGATAGTTATCGAATTGAAACAATATCGGCATACATTGTTTCACCCTACACATCATGTTGAGGTGTGTTGACAAGCAAGTCCAGGACTGCTTGTTTCAATCAAAATTCAATTTTAACGCTCTTTCAAAACAACAGAGTGAAGCGCACCTCTCTGACTAAGATAGGCCCTAATTTCCGCCTTATCGCGAACACTTAGAAGAGTGAAAAACGCTGCGAGCCTTCGCCCCCAACGCGACGTAACCGTCATGACGACGGTTACTCGAGTTTTTTTCTCGTGCACCTCGTGTTATGCAAAACTGTTGCTGAAGTTCCTCACATTATTATATTATTATTTGTGTTTTTATGGTGGTCAGGATAGCTAGTAATGAATAACTAGTGCGTGGCAAACGATAAAATCTGCAAAACTCAACATTATCAAATATCGAGCAGTGTGGTCAAGAGTGGGGTTTCGAAATGCAGCGATCATCGAAAAACGAAAATGGGCTTTTCTCACAAGAGGTACTCTCATGAGAAAGGTCATTTCCTGCACCTTACTCTGTGCCTTAGCGGTACTCCCTACGTAAACCTACAAGCTCTAGTGTTTCAGGATAGCGTTGTCGCCCAAGAATTTGAGGTACCATACTTGCTTGGTTTACGACCTCGGCAAAGGCAAAGCGTTTTTGTAGTAACTGAAATAAAAAAAATTTTCCATGAGAACCGCTCTCGCCGTACAAACATATCGTGCCCTTGTTAAACTAGGTCTCTCGAGCTATGGTGTTGGAATTATGCGTTAAGATCTAACAACTACCTCAGAACAACTACCTTCCATGGAGGCTAATTCTATGATAAGCTAGCAGGTGTGTTAGGTTATTGAGTAGCCCACCATTGTGCTCCTATATTTTAGCGCAAAGGGGTGCGAAAGGAAGCGGTCGTCCGCTATCTAACTCTAATGTAGTGATATCGCTTTCACTTGTAAATAGACAAATAATGCAAGACAGAATTGCACATGAAATTGCAGATGTGATTTCGAATCAGATGTAATCTAAACTGCTAGCAAAACTTTCAACAACTCTCGTATCGTCCTCAAGGTCAACTGCCAGAGCGCAACCCTGAATTATTGCCCTTACACTGTCAGAGCAGAATGCGCATAAAATATCACCTTCAATCACTTGTTCTCGAGCCCCCTGATAGGTGGTGGTCACCACCTGGTCTGACGTCTATCAGAATAACCATTTCGCATAGCAATGCGTTCGTATTCTGTGAATAAGCTGCATCCTCAGTTGCTCTACCATCCAATTTTTGGGGTTTTTGTTGGACAGTTATAGGAGTAGTTATTTTGAAGTTCTATCCCTATCCTAGCATGGCACCGACATCTAAGCGCATCCAACTCGCGAGCCACTAACTCGGCTAGATCACATAGAATCAATAGAAGGAAAGAGACGAGTGCATAGCACTCGTTCAGTATCTGGTGCCAATCTTCGGCATGTTATGCGTTGGCACCGTCCCGTCAGATGTATTCTCTGATTGGTTTGTAGGGCGGTTTCGAGAGTCTCATTAAAACATTACTTACTTTGATACTTTGATGGTCCATTGTCGGCTGGAGGTCTTCTCAGCGGGGACCACAACTCTTCCAGACCGCTCGATCTCTGGCTGCTTGCATCCAGTGAGGCAGACTCCGCTCTCTGAAAGATCTTGAGAATGAGTCTGCCCATCGCGTTGGCGGTCGTCCCAGTGGTCTCTTATGGTCTCTCGGGAGCCATTCTGTGACACAGAGACTCCATCTATCGTCCTTTCGTCGAAGCAGGTGTCCGGCCCAGCGATATTTGGACTTCTTCATGTACTGCAGCGGGTCTGCTAATTGCGACTTCTCCCGTAGCTCCGAGCTTCGTAGGCCTTCTTGCCATTGCTGACGAAGGCTTGTCCTTAGAAGACATCTCTCCAGTGCACGATGCCTAGTTTGCATCGCTCTGGCGATTGTCTTGTTGTCGGGCCAGGTTTCCGTCGCGTA
Organism: Heligmosomoides polygyrus polygyrus; assembly: GCA_947396885.1. Taxonomy (NCBI): domain Eukaryota; kingdom Metazoa; phylum Nematoda; class Chromadorea; order Rhabditida; family Heligmosomidae; genus Heligmosomoides; species Heligmosomoides polygyrus. The sequence goes on along the minus strand of OX377202.1, from coordinate 96,704,231 downwards.
ACACATCGCAGGCAGTACAGAGGCGTTGAATATCGAGGTCCTGAGGCCGGGATCCTTGACCTGATCGGTGACTTCGCGAATCGAACTGTAGGCTGCCCATGCTGCGCGCCTCCTGCAGGCGATTTCAAGAGCGAGGTCGTTATCCATGTTCAGCTCTCTTCCCAGATAGACGTAGGAGTCGACCTGTTGCAGAGCGACTCCATTTAACCTTACGAGTCCCGTGTCACACCACTGGTTGACCATAAATTGCGTTTTGGACATATTCATGTCCAATCCAATCTTCATACCTGCCACATTGAGCTCGTTCAGCATTTCCTCGACTTCTGCCGTGCTGGTAGAGATGAGAACAATATCGTCGGCGAAGCGAAGGTTGCTGATCCGTTTACCGTCGACAAGGTAGCCTTTATCGTCCCAGTTCAAATCTTTCATGGCATCCTGGAGTGCCGCTGTGAATAGCTTGGGAGAAATCGTCTCTCCCTGCCGTACTCCTTTCCCGATAGGAATTTTAAGCTTTCGATCAAACAGCTGGATGGTAGTCGATGTGTTCGAGAAGCATTCGTCGAGAAGTCGGATGTAGGGCGACGGTATACCAGCGTGCACAAGTGCGTTCAAAACGGCGTTGATTTCCACAGAGTCGAACGCTTTCCGGTAATCCACGAAGACAAGGACCAGTGGGAGGTGGTATTCGCGGCTCCTCTCGATGAGCTGTGAGACAGTCTGAATATGGTCCATGCAGGAGAAATCCTTGCGAAACCCTGCTTGCTCCACTGGCTGATATTCATCCAAGCAACGCTCCATGCGGTTAAGCAGTATCTTGGTGAAGATCTTGTACACAACCCAGAGAAGACTGATGGGTCGATAGTTGTTGATATCCTCCTGCTGACCTTTTTTGAAGATTAAAACTGTTTTCGACTCCTTCCATGAGTCCGGAATCCTGCCAATTCGAAGGTAGTGGTTGAAGTGCTTGGCAAGAAGTGAGCAGACGGCACTGCCACCCGCACGAAGGAGATTAGCAGAAATGCCGCCCGGTCCGGGAGCAGTGCCCGGCTTCATCCTTCTAATGGCATGAGCAACTTCTGATTCCAGAATGGGAGGTACTTCCTCAGCTGGTGGCATCAAGCATTTCGGGACAGTGATGGAAGAACGGAACAGATCTGTGTAGAATTCCTGAACGATGGCCTCCATCGCTCTTCGAGACGTTTGCGTTGTTCCATCCTTATCCACAAGGGCTGACATTATTGCCTTCTGATCGCAGAGATCTCGTTTGCAGCGCTTTGTGCTTGAACCTTTCCCAGCCGCTTCTAACAGCTTCAATCTTCTGTAGGCTTGAATGGACTCTTTCACTGCAATTCGACAGGCCTTCGAGATGGTGACTTTTTCCAGATGGAAAGCATTAGGATCCACTTTAACAGCTCTTCTTTGCTCCAAGAGTTTAATCGCCTGTGCGTTGAGTCTTGAAGCAGACGGTGATGTGGCTTCGCAAGAGCTGCTAGCACATTTCAACAGTCCTTTGGAGAGAAGGTCGTAGTCTTCCGATGGATCTTCAAGAAGATTCCAATCGTACGACTTTATCGCATATTCCAACTCCTCAGACTTGAATGTGGGGATCCTCACCGGTGCCGGTTTATGAGTGTCACGCTTGAACATCCTCTTTTTCAGAGTCAGCTTCGCACGGACAAGACGGTGATCCGAGCCGGTGTCAAATGAAGGCAGCACGGAGACGTCGAACAGACTCCAGCGTCTGTTCGTAAGAACATGGTCGATCTCAGAACGTGTTTCTCCATTTGGGCTTTCCCAGGTCCATCGTCGGTTTGAAGGCTTCTTAAACATAGAATTTCCATGGTAGAGACGGCACGCGGATAGGATGTCTATCAGGCGCTCTACGTTTTCGTTCCTTGAGGAAGTTCCATGTGGTCCTAGCCTCCATTCGTCGTGATCATTCGTACCGACGATAGCGTTAAAGTCACCAACGACAACTTTGTAGTAGCTCTTCTCGTCGTTGACAGTCCTTTCGAACAGCTTGTAGAATTCCTCCTTTTCTTCATCTGTGGCCGCAGATGTTGGAGCATGTCCATTTATGATGGAGATGGTTCCTTGATCTTTGGTTTCCAGACGAAGAACAGCAACTCGCGGACTGATGATCTTGTAAGAGTCTACTAGGTGGTGCACTGTCGAATTGACGAGAAATCCAACTCCGCCAATATTCTTTCTGTCCACCTTTGCTCCGATAATGAGAAGCTCGTTGTGGTCGGTCCTTCTTATGGTTTCCGTTCTGCCTTTCGTTTCCTGCAGGGCGATAACGTCGTGTTTGATGTTTCGGCTTCTATGAAGCAGTGTCCGAAGATCCTGCTCAGATGCGATCGAACGACAGTTATAAGTGCAGACGAATAGGCAGTTTCCGTGTCGTGGTGGGAGGGAGTTTCCGGTAGTCCGATTCCAATGACGTCCTGATAGTTTAACTCCGAGATTAGATGGCCCCTCGCCGGAGGTGGATGCAACCGACGTCGTAGAAGTCCACCTCCGGCGCGCGGAGGACTGGGGCGCGGGTTTAGTTGTTTGAGCCGTAGCGGTGGTCTGGTTACTCACATGTTCCTGGCCAGGGATACAGGAGAGCCGCCCATACACGACAAAGCGTCGCGTACTGCGTGACCGTTTGTGCCGTTAGCCACCACAAAGTAATGTTCACCCCTTCACCGCGGTGAGGTGGCACATGAAGGGGATTAAAACATTTATAATCACATTACGAGGTGGAGCTCTAGAATTAAAAACGCGCTACACCGCGATAGTACGTCATACTGAGATTCCCCACAGAACATGAGACAATTTGAGCTGGACACATGGAAGCACTCAGAATAGGCGATCGCCAGAGTAATAAGGAGAAGATACGTCAGTGTCAATTTTGTTCCCATAATATATATATATATATATATATATATATATATTCCAATATGAGGGGCATCGAAATGTACTCTGATAGTCTACTTGATCTTCTGGCGGATTTCTAAACTATCTGCGTTATCATGTCACACTTCGTTATTCTTCTGAAGTGTCTGGTTTTGCTCCAAAGTATAGTTAAATGGTTTAAAAGGGTAGTACTGAAAGGTGTAAATCACTCCTTCATCGACAAATAGTGAAATGTTGCATCCACAATATGGATTGTTATACTTGCGCCTTGTTATGCTTCCTCTTGTCTTGCTTATTGCGAGATGCTCGTTGCTTTAAGGGCGGGGTTGTTTGTTTTAGAATGGCAAATGCATGATACAATGAAGACGATATGGGTTTCCTGAACGTGATGACGTTTTGGTGATAAGCTTTTCGCTTTTTTACATCACCGCCGTTTAAAATTAAATGTTTTTGAGGAATACTAAATTTAAAAAACCTAACGGATCTACTACATTACCGAAACTTACCGGCGAATTTCCGCGTTAAAAATAGGGGTAAAAAACTTGCTGGCGGCACACCCTTGATCGGAGCGGCATCATGCTCTCCAGTAATCGCAACAGTCTTCAGGACTTGAAATTGAAAATGAAAATTGGAATAATCTCACTTCTTCCTCTAAGAGGATAAGAATAATTGAGCAGCTTAAACTGAATTTTATGACGAGTATAGCCGACAATGGTCGACCACTGTACAGCAAGGGATGAAGACCTTTATGTATATTAGTTGTTCCTGTGATTTCAATCTAGCTATATTTCTAAACTTCGAGCGATTTCCTCAAACAGCCTTCCTTTATTTTCCTTCTTCCATCTCTTTGAAATATTTTTTATGAGGGTTTGGTGATGCAAAAATGCTCCATAGCATTGTCACTGTGTTTTTTCTCAGAAAAAAATCTCGAAGAATTAGGAAAAAGATAGAAGAAGAAAATGTGTTGTTTTGTAAAATTCTTAACTCGTTAAGGGCTCGGCATTCAAATTATTCGTGACAACAAATATAAGACCCGGTACAAGCGATATGGTTGAAGCAATCATTGCGATCTTGAGCATCAGAGACAAAGTATTCGAGCCATTTGCATCGAGCCCTGCGATAAAAGATCAACTTGGAGGGATTAAATCAAATTCAAGAACTACTGCTCTTTAACAGTTGGGATTTGCGGATATATTCGAGCGGCGAAAGCGGTCCAAGAGTATAATCTTGTGCGCACATAATACGCACGAGTAAGTTCGGCTATGTGTGAACGTTCACCGTTGAGGCTAGAGTTACTGGTTTTTACGACATCATTGCTGTCTATTTGCTTCTTTAAATTTTCTTTTCTGGAGGATAGATAAGCGTTTAAGTATATGCCTTTCCAACGACGGTTCGACTTTTCCAGTGCTTTGAAGAAAGCGACAGCAAGCAAAATATATGGAATACCATTTGATAACGATTTTGGGCAGGTCATGCTAATTGATTGAAGTACCGTCAATGTCGCCGTAGTTAGTTTCTTCACGACGCACACTGCTTAGAACCAAAATTTTATTTGACACACTACCAAAGATAAATGGACAGCAATAGAGTTAACGACGTAAAGAGGCCTCCCCACAATCTGGAGTCCTTCACAAGGAAAACGTGGGAGAAGAAAAAAAGTGATTTAAGCTTTTTTCGCGAGATCTGGAGTGTTGATATGTTCTCGAAAGTTTCTAAACAAAGCCACACCCAGGAGAAAGCGAAGCAAAAAAACTGCTCCGCGGTGGGCATATAGGCGGACCTGCTCCATTCTCAATTTTCGCGCCCATCTGCATGGACCGTGTGCCTGCAGTGCATCTTGCTTACCGTAACCCAAAATGCTTAAAGAAGTTAAAATAAATAAAATCGGAATTGGCGCCTTCACACTGACCCAAATTTAGATGTATTGTCAACACACTGTAATACAGTGCGTTTTATAATGTTTATTGCGCTATATGCTGAAGTTTTCTAGCTCATGCCACCAAAAAGAATAGAACTCGAAAATTAGCGTTCCCAAAAAACTCATAGGAATACAACAAGCAAATTAGGTTTCAGGAAAACAGGGTTTGGACGCCACCACGGTCCCAAGCTCGCTCGGTGCATCTGCACCGCGTGTGTTGTGTGAATGCACACAACACACTGAATTCGACGCGTCGTCCAAAAATCGCCCTCCAACTGCATTCCCCGATCAGCGGGAGTCCGCAGCTGGATTCTGCAGAAGCATACAGCTGGGAAATGAGCAGAAAACGCCTGAAAACTGTGTAGACGTTAAAACCCCTGAACCTCATCCAGCCAGTTGAATGAACTGCAAAAACACCACCATGCTTAGGAACCGAACCCCCGGCCTCAAAGCATGAACCCGCCCCTCTATCCTCTGCGCCACGACAAGTCTGGCAGCCAGGCCACCGCGGGCACACAAGAGACCAATACGCATCGATCGAATGCCAACGTCGGCGCTAACGCAGCTCACGTGTGCTTAGGTGCATTTCTAGGGCGGTGTCGTCAAATGCGGTGTTTGTGTGCATTCACACAACACACGCGGTGCAGCTGGACCGAGCGAGTTTGGGATCTTACATTGGACGCCACCTTTGCCGAAACGTTATCCTGATAGAAAAAAGGAAAGTAAACTCAACATGAATTTCCACAGCTCATGAAGTGAAGACTGTACTGTACTGTAGTTAAAAAACAATACTTTGCTCTAGATTGACTCTAGATTACTCGATGTTGATTCTTTCCAAGTTTTTCAGATTAAGAATAGATTAAGAATGGATTTTGCGATTTGAGTTCCACGATTATAACGACACCTGAGAGCAAATGGGAGAAGGAATAAACGGAAGTACACGGATAGAGCTGGCTGTGCTCACCGCAACTGTAAGTTGATAAACTTCATATCACATGTGTATATATTTGAATTTAAAAGAGGTCTTAATAAGTAGATATATAAGTTTGGAATGGAAAGGCATTGACTTTTGTTATAGTTTTCAATGTTTTCAACTTTCCATGTATGTACTGGGCTATTTGAAAAATTTTGCAACTCTAAAATACCATCCAAAACTTCAATAAGATACAAGTGAAAATGACATAATCCTCTTTGTTACTACACTTCTTTCTCATTTCCAGTAGGTGTCGGTCCTCGAACTCTTTGTCTCGCAGATACCGCTTTTGTGCTCTAAATATGAGGTAGTTAGATGAAGCCATGTTCTTAGCTCACGGCAGATGGGGTAGAACCTATTAATCTAGTTCATGGATTTTGTCGTTGTTCAGTTTCACAACATGAAAATGCGATTCTTCATGCAAGAGGCACACAATTTTCCGCTCTGGCGTTTTGGATCATGTCGGCCATGGTCTGAAGCCGAGTGGCGTAGACCGAGGCTGTTATTGCTCATCCAATCACCTACTTGGCAATCGCCAGTGTGCCATCCGTTCTCAGTTCCGCGGCCGGAAAAAACCTTACTTTCGTGCGGTCCATCTTTCGGCTGCCCTGTAGTTGGCTGTACTCGTGGTTGCCACTATCTTTGTGAGGATCTTTCACATAGAGAACCGAGCGTTCGTCAATAATAACAACGTCATGAAGAAAACCTTTCCAAAGCGATCAAAGGAGAGTGAGTCGGCAGTACTCGTGGTATACCTCGTTTGAGGCGCACCTTGTGTGGTACCCATGACGACAAAACTGCGGCACCGAGCAGCTCTAGCTATCTCACCGCTGTACTTGGAGTACATCCAAGCGTTGCCGTCAATTCACGCGTGGTTGATTGATTGGCTTTGAGGACTTCCCGTAGTTATTTACCACAGCAGAAGATCGCCGAAAGCAAGTTCGGTTTTGAAGGAGGTAACTTCGGTTTCAAAGCGCAGGTATCAACAGGCATGTAGAGTAGTGAATAACATCGTCCTTGAATCAACGGAGATGTTGGAGGCAGCATACCTCACAGAATGACCTTACAAGAACTCGCCGCGGATAGGCCGCAGGGTGCTTCTGCTTAAAGAAGCCATCGTTACTCTATTCATGATCAGCGATGTTTTAAATAGCGTTCGAGAATGTGCTATGATGTCTGCATACATGATCCCGCCTGAAAAGGCTTTGATTAGTTTACTGTAAAGTGTTGCAAAACTTTTCCACCCACGTAATGGCATTTTGTTAGTGTTACTTAATATTTAATTTTATTAGTATTCTCTATTAGTTAGAAAAGGGATAATGTGGCAACATGAGATTCGACACCTCTGCATTATATAAAAATTCTACGACTCAGGTGTTTTTCTGTCTGGAGACAATCTTAGGTCGCATTTGTTGGCATAGCCTTGAACGGCATCTCTGCGAGATTGATGATGCGGCTGCCACCGTTCCGTAATTCGATCGGTCAACTTATGGCGTTCCATTCATTGTCGAATGTCGGAGTGCTGGCAGTATTCCTACTATGGACGACGCCAGTAATACTGTTGTATGCATTTTCAACCAAATAAATTTAATTGAGTGCGCACTCAAACATGTACCTCATGGAATCCAATTTTCAGTGGCTTACCAACTGGATGGACAAGGACGAATTCACTGATGGGACAGCTAGCGATTCTGTTTCAGACGTCAAGTTTCCATACAACGTTGTTAATTGCCATCAATAGATTCATGGCGATTTCACTACCAACATCGTACCGTACGTACTTCACGCTGCGAAGGACTGCTTACATGATCGTCCTTATTAGCGTCATCAGCTTCATGTACTTCTGCATCTATTTTCATCGTATGTGTTTCAATGCTTGTTATAGGAATTGCTAAAAATTATTTTCTCAAATGACTAACTTAACGAGGCATTATAATCAGCATTATATGCGGAGGTATACTCTCATATTATCATGTATTCTAAGAAGAATTTAGGTAGGGGAACAGCTGAGACGACGATATGATTTTTTTGAAGAAGAGAAGTAAAGCTGGGAAATGTTAGGCTCTACGAGCAGGTTTTGAGCACCATAGGAGAAGGTTAAGTTAGCTCGTGAGCAAGCAACAATACAGTGCTCTGCAAGTAGTCCGCGTTGATCTCCTTCAATGATTTGACTAGGGCAGCCTTCAATGATTGGATACTTCTTAGGCGTTAATTTTACAGGCGTTGTTCTCGAAAACTCTATACAGAATATTCCAGCGGATCAGATGCGGGCTGTAGGGAGGCCATTCCTTTACCGAAATGAAGTTTGTGTGCAGGACTCAAATCCTACAAAAAACATATGGCTTACTTCCAAAGTGAAATTGAGCCAAAGAACCAGATGCTTATTTAAGACGTCATTCAAGTAGTTTTGTTGGTTTATCTTCTCTCCACTATCAACGAAAACGAGAGGTGATTGGCCATAGCTTGTGATAAACCATGAAACTGCCTGATACACCCTCCTTACAGCGAATCAGAATTAGCACTTTTAAGATCCTCGGAAAGTATTCTACAGTTCTGCCAGTTGAATGTTGCTTCTACGATGAGGAGTTCTCAACGCTAAGGACAGAGTGGAGGCGTGTTTTGTTGGTGGCACACATGAACATGAACAGATCTTTGCATCATTAATTTCTTCTTGTTAAAGGACAGACCCCGGCACTTTTGTAGTCGATCGCTATAAAGATTAAGCTTCTTGTGAGCAATTGTTCTGAGAGATCCTTCGCTGATGTTAGGTTTTGACCATCTGGCTAACCAATTGCCGTGGAGAGCGCTTGTCTGTCTTTTGGATGACGTCTTCATTCATTTTGGTATCACCTGAGCAGGAACAACCAGATTGACGACGGTTGATGTTGCTCACGTTTCTTCAAAGAGCATAAAAGCTATTTGTCCGGTTTGCGGTGCAAGGGGATTCTGACGATGTCCTTCGAGGAGTAGCGGGCGAGATGAAGGTCAATTATTATTTTTCGCATTGGATGACATTCTAAAAATAAAATGGAATGCGCCCATATACAAAGAAAAACAATCATAATATGGTATTCGAAAACATAATGAACCTTAACAAAGCTGTAGTTGCGGCAAAATAAATGCGTCTGTACTATTGCCGCACTCATATGAGGAGAACTTGTGCGGGAACAAATCTGACGTATTCGGACGGATAACTTCTATTTCATCCCCATATTCTGAACTCGTAGTGTTTTCGTTGTTTTCTGTATGGTTCAGATGACGCCCAATTCAATGTTAATCATAGCAATCTGAATTTGTTGCAAATACTGCAATAGGTAATAAAAACTTTTATTTCGTAGACGACTATAGCGCCAAACAAACCAGAAATGACTTAATATTATTTATAAGAACATTTTGGCTGCTATCGCTGTGCGGTATGCGTTGTAGCTTAGTTTTGGCAATCGTTTTATGCAATTTACATAATCTTTGAGCCTGTATAATAGCGAAATGCGTTTTTTGGCGGCGTGGCGTTCTATCCCCCGCCCTTTAAACAGAGGCGTGGCAAATGTCTGCGTCTCCACTATCTCGTAAGGCAGCCACTAGACTCTCGAGCAATCGCAGGGGGTTGGGGGTGGGCGGGCCAGGGGGATGAGGGGATAGAACGCTCGACCCCCGCGTTTTTTCAATTTACGTTTTAAACGTTTATTGAAAGAAATAAGGGTTTTAACCAACAAGTAGGATAGCATTCAGTGCCCTCTTCGAAACGTATTGAACGTAATTCGTGAAGTCCATCCTTTACAGCGCATTGTAACTTCACATTCAATTCAACATCACTTCGGTGGACATTTGAAATGACTCGATGTGGCGCTGCCCTCTCATTATACGTCGACCTGACATATAACGTAGTTTTATTCGTGGTGGTCACCATTCTCGACTTGGCGACATTGATAAGGATTCGGCAAGTGCGTACGGTAGGTCTATTTCGAGAGGAATAGCTCTGTTATCTAAGATTTTTGTTGACACGCCACTGTTTAGCCGTACCTTTCTGCGGAATCATTTTCTGTTTTTTGTCCTTCTATAAATTTACTAGCTTATTAATTGCAGCAATGGACGCGTCTTTTGCACTCCAAAGCTTTGCCGGGACAGGGTACTGCAATTTCTGAGTAGGGCGGAAGGGAATTTTGAATAAAACTCCTCAGACGCTCACTCTACAAGCTGTCGCTCCCACCCGATTAATAGCTTCGATCCTATATGCTTTGTGCACGGCGCACTCTTGGAGGATTCTTGGCGACGTACTTCATACTTGAAGTACTCCGAGTACATGCAAGTGGTGGGAAACAAGCGGTTCCAATCGCAAAGAGCCTGCTCCAGTTGTTAGGGCACCACTGAGAATTGTGAAGTGTGGTGGTCTCGTAGGGGTGTATAAATGTTTGTGTACATCTCGAAGAGATCTCATAAAACCTCAAATTTGAGAAATTGTGTGCGTGCAACGGTATTCGACGGTTTGCGACCGACAACTGGTCCGCGACCGTCCCTCGCAATGGAGCGCAATTTCAGGCATTTTGGTGGCTCCATATGAGAAACGTATACCAAACGATAGAGCTCGAGCTTCTAAGCTCAAATATCCTTTTGGTTTATTAAATGGGTGACTTTAGGCGAGTTTCATTAAAAAGACGCAAAAACCGCGATTTTGCGAGTTTGTCTATTCAAAAGGCGGTGTAGCCATATTTAATATAAATGGGTCATAAAGGTAGCCTGTTTGTTTGACGTAGAGAGGTGTAGAGAGGTAATGTTGTGTTTCAGTGGTACGTGGTTTTCGCGACCAGGAAGATTTCTTTGTGTTTCACTTCAAGTTTATTTCTCGCTTTTATTTCTCGTTTATTGTTTTGTTGTTTAAAATGTCCGTATCGCCACTACGTTTATGCGATCCTTTTTAATAGCGTCTCGCCGGTAGATCATCGTGCAATGCAGGTGCTATAGAAAAAAATCAATATAGGACAAAGCAACAATCAAACAAGACAGCCAAAAACAATCCAAAAGGGATAAACTTGCTTCGCTGTGCGCCAGAACAACGAAGCTGTGGTGCCTGTGCCAACTGCGTTGAGAAAAGTAAGATGAAAGAGCAGTAAGTGTTTATGGAAATACACAGGAAATACAGAGAGAAAGAAGAAAGCCAAGAAAAAACAAGAAATTAGGCAACATCCTGAAAAGATAATAAAGAAGGAGATATGATAAACAAACAACATTGACAACGGCAGTCAAATTTTGTTAAAGCGCATCTGATAGCTGAGTAGGAAAGTAAGTTAAGCCTAAAGAATGGCGCTTGTCAAACTAAACTATGTGATACAGCAGGCGCATTAAAGTAAGAGGTGATGAAATTCAGCAAACTAGAAGTAAAGGGACATAAAACTAAAAAACAAGATAATCCTAACTCTAGATTACTACTGGTTGAAATGTGGTATTTTGTCATAGTCGTTAATAGTATCATATTAACGCAGTTGCGGATTGGTCAACAATGTGGGACCTGCCGTTATCAAGGTAAAAAACCAGTTTTTCATCTAGGACAGCAATCCAACAGAAATACCTATAGACTTGGTGGAGTAGAACTCAATAGCACAGTTTCATTGCGTGCCCTAGGTTTCATTTTAGACAATAAGCTTTCCTTCAGAGAGCATTGCGAATATACGGCAAAGAGACCTGAAATAGTTGTGCATAATATTTTTAAATCCCTAAGAACGAACTCAGTAGTACACTTATTACGTGCATACAAGACCTATATGAGACCTATACTAGAGTATGGTACTACTGTGTTTAGTCCTAATACCAAGCGAGAAATCGCCAGATTGGAAGCGGTACAAAACAGTTTTGCAAGAAAGCTCTGGATAAGAGTATATGGATATGACTACAATAGCATCCCCTTGGCTTCTGACAGAAATAAACTCTTTAATTTACGCTCTCTCGCCTGTCGCAGAAAAAATTATGATTTAGTCACAATTTATAAGATGATAAATGCTACTGTGGGTCTTTCTGTAAATGACTTCTATTCAGTTTCGCATTCCAACACCAGAGGTGGCCCATGGAAAATCCAAATTCCTAGAGCTAATACTAATATCAGATCTACTTTCTTCACAAACAGAGCAGGCACTGAATTCCTGAAATTAACGAAAAAATTTGTGCTTCCAAGTTCCTTAAGGCAATATCAAACGATTATTGACAGGTATGTGAAAGAAGTTCCTTAGAACTTTGTTTTCTTTGATCACATTGCTTCACTAATCATGCTATCATTGGTTCTGTTCTTGATGTTCTCAATGTTCTGTTTTGTTTCTCGTATTGTGTTGTTTTTGCGTGGGCTTCCACGTATAAATAAATAAATATTAACACAGAGTACAAATACATATAGAATATATATTAGGTTGTCCCATAATTCCCCGCCGTTTTTTTTCAACGATTCACTGCAGATTTCGCCGGCGGTCTCTTGCATAGCGCTGCATAGCTTTCGAAAGAGAATGATTTGTTCTATCAGAACATGTATTGCATTTCTTTTTTCATCATGAATTTTGTCGAAAAGTGAAAAAGTATGCTATTAGCGCACTTGTTCTCTCCGCATAGGTTTGTAATTTTTTGCGCAGTTTTTCATAGCACTTGGAAGACAATGTTCTGTACTACAAGAATATGTGTTGGTCCTATTTTCTCACTTGCTCATTAATGATTTTTAGGCCATCAAATTGGGAATTCCGACTTTTCCAGCCGAATTTTTACCAAAACTCCGGTTCTGTGGTTAGACTTTTTTGCTTGGTGTTATATGTCGTTTGGAAGAGGACGCCTTTCGCAGCAAGAATTCGTGTCGCGTTTATTGGCTCACGCTGATTTCTGTCGAATATCAACAACGGAAGAAGGAGAAGGAGTTGTTGGTGAAGACGATTTTTCTGTTTTCGGCATTTTGTTGACTTTCAGTAGAAATCAATAAACGCAACAAACATTTTAATAGAACAGGAGATTGTTTTTTGAATGGCATATAACGCCAACCCAAAAAGTCCAACCACAGAGCAGGAGCTGTCGGCAAAAATAACCATCCTCATTCGGGCATCCCAATTTGATGACCTAAAAATCAATAAAGGACAAATGAGCAAGTAGCACTAACACATATTCTTGTAGTACAACACATTGTCTTCCAAGTGCTATAAAAACTGCGCAAAAAATTACAAACCTAAGCGGAGAGAACAAGTGCGCAAATGGCTACTTTTTCACTTTTCACTTTTCACTTCAACGACCCAAAAATTGACAAAATTCACGATGGTAAAAGAAATGCAATACAAGTTCTGATAGAGCATTTCATTCTCTTCCGAAAGCTATGCAGCGCTATGCAAGAGACCGCCGGCGAAATCTGCAGTGAATCGTTGAAAAAAAAACGGCGGGGACTTATGGACAACCTAATATTACGGCATAAAAATAGTAAATAGCATGTTATATAACTATATAGTACGCTAATTACTCGCTGGGCAATCGCTACTGAGCCACCTGTGCACTCCTTCCTGTCAACCTTCGTTCCTGAAGTTGATCCTCCAGTGGCTACTGCGTTCTTCAATTTTTTTGGGTTCCAGTACTTAAATCGACAGAAACAGCGTCAAGTGTTCATAGACCTGATCGATATTACCTATTTCTATGATCAAATATGGTTCACACTCGTTCAACTGCTAGTTCGCTTCGTTAGCACGTAGAGAAAAGCAGAGGAAGGGTTTCTCTGGATGTCTGCTTTAAGGTTCTTCGAACGACAGCAGCACTCCGGGGTATGCCAAGTTCATAATCGAGCTGCTATTGGAAATGAAGAGCGAGTTTAAGGACCTTAAACGTGAGAACAGCGACCTGAAGCAATCGAGCGACTGCTTGGTTACTTCTGCTGAAAACCACTAATGCTGCTCTTCACCTTGAAGTGAATTCTGTGAAATCCAATTCTCCCAGTAAAAAAGTAGTAACGTTTGATTCTACTTCCGTTGTTCACAATGATAAGGACAGCGATGATCCTGATCTTAGGCAATCTATTGTTATTTACGGGTATTGCAGAATTGTCTTGTCCTAATGCCATCCAAAAAGTTCATTATGACTTCAACTGTATTACTGACGTTTCTTGGACGTACAATGTCTGCCGATACCAGTGCTCCGAATGAGCAAACCCAACCAGGACAAGCCCAGATTGTTGAGGGTTGTATTACCTACCACTCGCTTCCAAGCTGATTTTCTTAGGCGAGCACCGCGTTTGCGTTTTTTTCACACCATGAAATTTTTATACGCCCTTCTCTTAGTAGGCTGGAAATAATGGGTAGGCGAGATACTTGGCCAGAATGATGATCAGCAATTCAGTTGCGACGCTTCTCATTCCCACAATGTGCTACCACCAGGCCCTCAGTTGAATTTGTGGGGCCACAGCTCAAGTAGTCGGGAAACGTTCTGACTAATGTGCGTTCTATTGTTAAAAATTGTAGTTCATTACTACTGTTAATTAGCTCGATCTTGATGTTATTGCTCAATCAGAAACCCGGCTTAGCTCTGAGATTGAGTATGCTTCTGTCTTTGGTGATCACGGTTCTCAGTATGGAATTTTCAGATTCGACCGTGCGGGAAAAAAGGTGGAGGTGTAGCTTTAACAGTGAGAGATATTTTTTCGCCAACGCTAATTTTTAAAAAAGCTGTGCCCAGTGCCTACGAAATACTAATTGTTGACCTTGTATGTGATTGCTATCCGATTCGATTTGTTGTGGTATACAAGGTCCTAAACTGTGTTGCCGACATGACGGCACCTTATTAAAGGGATTAGTGATATAGTGTCCTGCAACCATCCTTGCATTGTTACTGGGGATCTCAATCTTCCAGACATTGAGTGGGGCTATCTTCTTAAAGCACAGATTGGGATCTCTAAAGAAATTTTGGAAATGTGATCTGCAAATGCTCTATCTCATCTTGTCAGAACTCCAACTCTTGCTGATCGCATTCTTGATCTCGTTTTATGTAATGTATATTTGGTAAAGGAAGTAGTCATTGGGCCGTCTCTTGGTGCTGCTGATCATTCGATAGTTTAAAATCCAATTATCTATCACAGGTATTTCAAAGAGATTAACGAGAAGTTTAATCGTAAGCTTCACAAGTCTAGCGTAAAAGCCGAGGAAAAAGTTATTGAGTTGGAAACCAAAAATTTATACTATAGGCTGGTAAACTCTGGGCTCCAAGATAGTGCAGTTATGGAAACACTGATAACAGAGAAGGGGTCCTAGGAAGAAGTGATATGGAGAAGGCTGAGTTACTTGCAGTAGGTTTTACACAATCGTTTTTAGTCAGCTTATGACTAACTGATTGGTGCTCAGTATGAGTCTTTAATTCCTAGATTCCCTACAATCGAAAACTCCGTGTGGTTTAATAGGGAGGAATTATTTTCTGTGTTGGATAAATGGCCTCAATCCTTCTCGAATACGATATAGACGATATCCCTCCATAATTTTTCAAGTCACATCATTGCGAGTCTACTTCAATATACATATATATTTATTCTGAGCTTGATGAAGGCTGAAGCTCCAGGAGGTGAAAACACTCTTGTTGCGCTGATCGCAAAGAAGGCACCATATAGCGCTCCCACCAATTTTATACCCATCACAATAACATCTATATTTGCTCGTGCTTTCGAAAAAAAATCTTAAAAAAAATAAATAGAAGCTTATCTTGATGCTCAGACAATCATATCACCGAAGCAGCACAGGTCCCAAAAAAGGAGGTCAACAGCAACTGCTTTGTTAGAAACCCTTAATGACTGTACAGCGTCTATCGATGACGGTAAGAACGTTGACGCTGTATATTTTGATTTTGCAAAAGCGTTCGATAAACTAGACCATAATAAACTTGAACGAAAAACGGAAGGCTCATTTTAATGGGTCTCCATCCTAGAATTGTCTCAGGGATCAGTTATTTTCTCGGTGGTCGCATTCTCCGTGCGTGTTGAATATTCTTATTCAAACAACCGGCTGTGTCTAGCGAAGTACCACAGAGTGGAGTTATATCTCCAGTCCTGTTCAACATCTAGAAGTATGATTTACATATGCGGTTTTCCGGGAGTAATGGAGTAACGAAAGGTGGATCAGGTTTGCTCATGACCTTAAAATTTACAGTACGGTAACATCTTGCGACGATTTTGAGGCCGTACGGGATACACAAACTTGGTCTGTGATTTTTCCAAGAAGTGGGAGCTGCCTTGGGAAAAAACAGGCCGCTTCATCCGGTTGTGTCCAAAATGAATCTTCTCCTTATAAATGTGCAATATATTAGTAGCAAAGTGCTCTGTATCAAAGCCACTGCTAGTAGCGCGTCTTGCAGTTCATCAGCTTTGGAGCACAAATGTACCTATAGTAGTGTTTTAATCCTCTTATCTAGATATAACGATGCCTTTGACATCTTTAAAAACTTCTGGTTTTTTGAGGGATCTGTAAACTATCGAGCTGGACGAGTTACTCTTGTTTAATAATTCAGCTTTTAATAAATATTTTATGACTCAAAAATATTTCTAGACGTTTGTACTTATGCCCGCTAGACATTTGATCCGAATCATGCATTATCTGATATCCGGCCGCTTATAAGGTCTCTCCATTAGATTCTTCATAAAAAATCACAATTTTGCGGATTCTGTGGGTTAAGGTGGTGGAATAAATTTCTAACGCTTTCAGAAACTCAACGTTTTTGATTCAAAAGTTAGAGCAGTTTATTTTGCTGCTAGACGTCGTCGACGCGATGTTATGTTTTTTATCCAGGTACGCACAACGACCTCGTAAGTAAATAATTTTTCCGTCTTCACCGAAAAATTCCAGGCTGTCACTAATTCAGTCGTCTACTGCTTTATGCTGATCTCCTTCCATGTCATATCACACAAGCTTCCAGGTATTGGGGTAGTGCTAGCAACCACTACAATGTGGGAGCTAGCTCATGCTGCTGGAGGGTAAGATAAAGTCATTTAATGCTAGATAAGTTAAAAGATTCCCCCAGTTCTCAATGTAATATGATATATTTTTTTAGTACAGGCAGCGACCATCTCCAGTTTCCTAATCTTGCCGCGCTTTTTGTCACTCCTGTATGTGGCTTTATACCTTACGTAAAGAAAATGTTTTTACTGATACATCCTCCTTGGTAGCTGGATGCTTTCACTATTTTATTTTCTGTGCCACAGGAGCTTTCCCTGAGGTACCAGTCGTGGAGGCGGTCAGTGTACCCTTTGGCGATGTTCGGGAATCTGTCAAGAGGGCGTATTGGTTGGCTGACCCAGACAAACAAACTTTGGTGGTACTCAGTTACATGTTTGTCTATCTGTCCTGTCCATCAATGCTTTAAAGGTAGTAACTTAATCGACTAGACTAACTTAGGTGTAGCAGTTTTTATGCTGCAAGGTGTTGTATTAGTACCACTTGCACGTGCGTCCCGTACGCTTTTCTACATCTTAAAATTACAGTGTTGCTTACGTCCCACACAAAGAAGTCTCTAGAGCAGTTTTTCGAACACTGAGTGGACGACACTGTCATTTTTCATTGCTGTGTTGTGCTAGTTTTATATTTTTCTAATTCTTTCTATTATTTTTGCACGTCATGTCTTATTTTTGTTTTCGTTGTTTTCTTCACTGCATTTTAAATCCGTCTCCTTGACGTAGAAATAAATAAATAAATAAATAAATAAATAAAAAGAAACTCAATAAAGCTGCACTAGCAAAGATAGAGTATTGTAACCAACTTGCACTTACTTGCTTTTCCTGCAAATACGGAATACAATTGGATGATGAGGTATTTGATGAAAACACACAACTGCAATTTTTCGTCCGCCTGTCGCGCTCATAATTGTCATTGGTAAAATTCTTTTTGCACATAAATAAACCAAGAATCTACGTCACTTATTAGTTGAGCAATATATGGAATAGGAATAAAACTTGTTTCGCTTTTCTTTAACATCGCCTGAAGTTGCCCGATCCCGTTAGTGACCGTCGGACAGCATTGTCCAACAGTGTCGCGAAAGGGTTAATTAACGGTTCTCTGAAGACACCGAACAGATCGAAACTTTACGCCGCTCAATAAACTGATTCACCCCTCTCAGTAGTATTGACACAATGATGAAGATGAGGAGGTTTCGTGAAAGGAGAATTGGAAGAATATACAGCTGCATAGTTAATGTCCTCAATTTTCACAGGCGCTGCTGTAAAGAATTATGCAGGTGTTTTCAATCGCATGTGTTTCATTATTCGCATCTATTAGGTTGATCAAAATGTACTGCAACACTAGCACAACAATATTCAAATTTGTCCCTATTTGCTAAAACAAAAACTCAGTCCACGATATATTCCCATCCAAGTCTAAGATCCTGCCGCATCTTTCATGCGGCGTTTCAATTCCTTTCCGCCAGAATTCCGAGGGCTGTGAGGAAAAGAATTCAGAAACCTCCATTTCGAGTTGACGTCGATCATCGAACTCTCTACCTCGAAGATGCTGCTTCAGAGCTCTGATCAGGTCGTAGTCAGAAGGAGCGAGGTCTGGAGAGTACGGTGGATAGGGCAGAACTTCATAGCCCAACTTCTGGATTTTCTCGCGATTCACTTTTGCGACGTGAGGACGCGCGTTGTCGTGCAGCAGGTAGACGTGTTCCCGTCTTGGACGTTTTTGGCGCATGGCGTCGGCCATGCTCTGGAGCTGTGTAGCGCAGACAGATGCTGTGACTGTGGTCTCACTATCCAGCAACTCCCAGTGAAGCATGCCTTCTGAGTCCCGCTAGCAACACAGAAGAACCTTTTTTCATGGTGTGCACGTTTCGGTTGTATTGGAGCCGGTTTCCAGTGTGGGAAACATTGGCTCTTGCGGGTGTGGTTAACATAATGAACCCAGCTTTCATCACCAGTAACAATGTCCTTCAGAAAGTCCTTCCTGCTCGGGCGAAGAAGCAGCGACTCAGCAGCACCGGTTCGGCATGCCTTGTCAGAGTCCCGCAGCTCACTAGCTGTCTCACGACGGCGCTTTGCGTACAACCAAGTGTCGCCGCCAATTTGCGAATGGTTGAATTCGGCTTCACCTTGAAGGCTTCGCGCAAGTTGTCTTCCTCCACAACAGAGGGGCGTCCGGAACGAGGTCGACGTTCGAGAGAGATATCTCCAGCCTTGGAGCGCTGATACCAACGGGCCACTGTGGAATAGTAAACGACTTCCTCCTTGAATGCAGCGCAGATGATGGAGGCTTCAATCTTTGCGGAACGGCCTTGGAGAAATTCGTAGTAGACGATAGGTCGTAGAATGCTGTTGTTTATCGTTGACATTGTTGCTGTACTCGTACTCGACGAGGCCTTATATAGTATGCTTGAGGAAGCTTCGAGAATGTACTCTGATGTCACCACACAAGATCGATACTGTAAGAGCTTTAACAAATTTTACAGGCAGTGGCGCAAAGTGTTGTAAGTCTTTTCGATCAACCCAATGTAAGGCAAAAAGTTTAAGGAATCCATTATCTTCACTTCATATCGACGTACTGGCATGATTTGTTAAGGACAATCATTATTTGTACTTACTCAGAGTTGAACTATGAAAACTAAAGGAGGCCGATTAGAATTTTGAAGCATGGAACTGAGACTACAGCCCGCATTACGAATTCATCTGTACGGGCACATTATTAATTAACAGTGATGAGCCTTGCACTTAACGTTTGCTACAGAACCTTCCAAAATCTCCACATTTATTGCCTTTAGATGCAGTACACACTAGATGAGTACCATTGTCACTATTGTTTCTCGATAATGTTATCATATCATTCCATTTTCTTACTCACATTTGATGTGTGTTCTCGATTTCGTTCTACTCCTTCCTCAACACTAAAGAAACTACGGTTATTATGGGAGTTATTACGCGAAACGTCACACAAAAACGTAAAGCACATTACGTGAACATTACATACATGAAACATTACGTTGATGGATTCCTAGCGTTCCAAAGGCTAGTTTGGCATTCCAACCTAGGTATCTACTCCTCTTTGGTTATCATAACATTTTTTCAGATTATTGACCAGCCTACTGCTTTGTAAGATTTATAATTAATTTAAATTTCAGAGTGATTTTGGTAATGTTCAACGGCGAAATTCGAAGATGCCTGACACTACCATTTACAAGGAGCACCCATTCGTCGACATAACAGCAGTCAACGGCGAATTTGCAGCCACTTCTTTTCTCTTTTACGTCGATATATGATTGTTCTTTATCAAAACACAGACGACGATTGTAGCCCAGCTGTTGGCTTATGTCTCCCGAATATACTGTGTCACAGCTTATGCGGACCACAAACTGGACGAGAGACGAGTTATACCATGGTGCACTCTATCCATATCGTTACTCATCTTTGTCTCTGCTTTGAATGTGTTTTGCTTGTTCTCTTAATGGTGTAACAAATATCATTAAAATTGCTTGGCGGACTACTGTTTGTACATTATGTTACCACCATCTGTGCAACAAAAGATGTCGTCCGCCCAACCTGGGTGTGGCGATCTGCGAGTGGCCAGGTGTACGGTCGTGATTTCTATATCGGACTCACCTGCACCTACTTTACCACTACACATAATGTTTCATTAGATTTTCGAAAAGTTCTTTTCGATTATGGATCTATCTAATGCTGGCTGCATGTGTTAGTTATTTGTCGCAACCAACATCTACAATGATATGCTGCATGCGGGAAACACTGGAAGGTTTAAGACAGTGACTGGCTCTTAATATCGAACGCACGCTCGACCTTGGAGCGATGCTCATTCTCTTTCCAAGTGTCCTAGATACCTATTTGCGATCTATGTAAACTATGCCGTTTGGGCAGGCAATGAAGCGGTCATTTACCCAGTCATAGTAATTTCTGTTTTGCCTTTGCGTTACTCTTGTGATGCTTTCAAATAAGGTATCTGCGTCAAAGAAGCATTGGATGCTATGTAGTTACCCACTACTCGTCTGCTTCTTAGTGGAACAAAACTGCCATCGCTAGTATGGTGTAGCTGTTTATACCGGTATTTATACCCGGTTCGAACCATGAATAAATTGCATAATCGCCTGCTTCGTGATGATTCCCAACTTGTCTTTATTCATTGCACTGAATAAGTTGTTCAGAAATTGTGCTGCACAGCGTGGTAGGAACCAACGAATAAACTACACCAATGATCATATGTCTTTACTTTCCAGATGTTAACTCCTCTTTCCCTTTCTAGCTGATACAGCGAAATTGTCGATAAATGTTGCACAAATCGATGCGATCTGCAAGTCTACTTCCGCATTTTAAAAAAATACAAGAATTCGCTTTTCCTCTTCCATTTCAAGCACTTCAAAGAGGCTGTATTTTTTGCGTAAGTTTTCGAGTGAAAGTGGGCTTACCGCGTTAGCAAACGTTTAGTAAAACGGTGCCTGTTTAAGGTTTTAATAAGTTTTTCTGCGTTCTACTTTTGTTTTAGTTTTTCTAGTTTTTCTATAGACAGAACATAAGGTTCTCGAGTTCGTCATAACATAACACTGCCAAGTGCAAAAATTGGGCCTCTACCCAAACAGAGAGCGTATTGGGTTCCACTGTTTCCTCGCTACTGCTGCAAGCTTTCTCGATTTTGGCATTGAGTTGTAGATTCGAAGCGAACAATTGTTTTATCTCAATAGAGGAGTCAGGGGCCATGCTTCTTTCTAACAAGAAGGTCCTGAATTTCCCCCAAAGATTCTCAACGTGACCTATATGGCCTTGTAAAGCATCCAACGAGTATCACAGAACTGTGCTTCTTTTTTTGCTACGGGAAACTGGGTGATTCGAAAACGGCAAAAATGGCACCGCTTCAGGGAGGGCTGATAAGGCAAAAGTAACACCTGTAGCCGTATTCATGAACGTCCCCGGGGTCTTCCCGGCTTTCCAGGAGAGGCGATCCAGGCGAGAGAGCGAGGCAGGAGAGAGAGGCGAGAGATGATATCGCTTATCTTCCGCTCCCGCCGCTTCATGAATACGGCCTCTGGAATGTCCTTGTCGTGCTCTGAACTTAACTTTCGAAAGGTTTGGAGCTCAAATTAAAGATTGGTTATAGTACATGATAATATGATAGTATGTAATATGGTAATTTTCAACGTTTCCTAGACGAAGCTGCAGTGTGCATTCAAGTGATTCATTTTCAATGGTGGCGCCAGCTACTGGATGCCGAGTAGATAGCGAGGTGGACTGCGGGAGGTCTAGTGTTCGATTCTGGGAGTGGGTTTCTGCGTCAATATGTGAACTGTTAGCGTTTTACAAATAAAGATTATATTTTGGTTTCTGTAGAGTACCTTTTCGCGTTCTAACCGCAATTTCAACCTGTTGCCCGATGTGGAAGAAGCTGGTTTTGTTGTGTGGAGCGATATCGCGCGTCCATAAAATGATGCTTGTCTCGCTGAGGAAGCTCTCGTCAGATGCTGTCCTAATATGATCTCTTTGGTATGTTCTCAATTACTTTGGAATTGTTTCCCACTGTCACCTCATTCGTGAACATGATCGACAAGGATTGGTTTGACCCACCATCAAGACATGCACGTGGTTCTTCGGATTTCTTCACAGAAAGTTTCTGTCCTTCTCGCAACTTTAAGTATTTCAGATAACTGTTCCCAAGTACTGCATATTTAATCCAACTCGTGTGATTGGTCGCCTTGTTGGGTGTTTCACCATTCTCTTATACATTTACGGGAGACGTGTCGGTGGCATTGCTGATAAGAGCACTTGCAGTCACTCCCTCTACTCTAGAGGTCGAGAAAAAATTTTGTCCAAAATTTATCTTTAGGGGTATTTGGGATGCAGACCAATTACCAATTTTGCAACTAATTTCTGTGAAGCGATAGATTACAGAAGGTTACGATGGGTATGTGTAAGTAACGGTGTGTACGCAGAATAACCGGCGCTGCTGCCTTTCACGACTCCAAAGGTCGAGGGAGATGTCGAAGGAAATTTGTTTGCTCTAACGTCGCTCGGGGGGTGCTTCTTGGGGTGCTGACCACGAATATGATACGTTTTTAAAATTTCGGTATACTACGGTAGGTAACGGTACATATGGGTGACTAAAGCTGTGCACGTTAGTAAGATCGCTTCCTTCTCCAATGTGCTCAGACTTATCTTTCAACCTTCGACTTTAATCTTTGATGAAAAGTAGTGCTAGCAAAGTGATAATTTAGAAAAAGAGTGACAGATTCGTAGTCAGCAGCTCAAATAATATTTCCGAGAGGGCCATTCCAGGTGTCATTTATGTCTTATTAATCCGCTCTGAAATGATACACTTTTTACCATTTTCGGACCACCCAATGGCCCATAGCAAAAACGAAACACAGTTCTGTGATCCTCGTCCGATGCCCCACAAGGCCATATAGGTCTCGTTGAGAATCTTTGGGAGAAGTTCATAGGCTTCCCTTGTAAGATGATTTATAAGATGTAAACTGACTAGAAAACAAGATGTTGTTTGGCTATCTAGTTCGACTGGTAAGAGTACCCATTCGCGTTTTTAATGGTGTTTGAATTTTAGAAAGAATCGGAAAAGATACAAGGTTTCGTTTTAGAATTAGAACCAAGAAATGGACGGGAACTATAGGAAACTTATCGTAAAGCATCCATAGGTTTTTAGGGTTGTGATCACGAATGAGACACCCGTCGTAACTTTGGCAGACTATGGTAGGTTATGAAAGGAAAGGGTGACTTAGGCTGTCAAGGCCACGGGTTTCGTTCAAACTTTGATTATAGGGATATCTAGGGTGCTCACCGATTTGACATCTGCTTTTAAAATTTCGGCCCACTGCGGAAGATTGCGCCGGGAACGGGCAAAACGCTTCAGAATCAATTTTTGGAGATTTACTGAATATCCCGTTGCACGACAGTTGTCGAGCGATTTAATCAGTGTGAACAATTATTCTGAGGATCTTGTTCGCATCCTGCGCACTAATCTCTGAAAGGATCTCTCAACTCTCCGTTCATATATTCAAAGCAGCCACTGGTACCGACGCGCCCAACGTACCCTATTGTATTTCTTGTTCGTCCTACATTCTTGTGCTGTGCAGCCGACGCAATATCCTCCAAGAACCGGGATACTTCTTGAGAAAGACTCGCAACAAACGCCGCGGAAGTATGGTTCCCACTGGACGATGCATTGCCTACTGTACCGAAGATCGTATATTTCACAAGGCACTGACCCAGGCTGTTGTAAGTTCCAAGTTCTCCCACCTTAAAACTTCGGCATTTTCGTTGTATACGTTTTGTCTTTTTTCTTTGCAAACAAGGTTTTTAGGTGGAATCTTTATTTATGCCCCAACTTTTTGACCCTGCCGTCGTCTACAGAGGCACAGAATTCCATCACTCACAAGTTGATTGTGATTGCTGGTACCCATAGGTAGTCGATGACCAGAAACTTAATCAGCGATGGAATTCTGTGCCTTTGAAGACGATGATAGGGAGGAAATGTCAGGCCATTAATAAAGGTAGCACAAAAAACCTTATCGGCGAAGAACGTACGAGACCTAGCTAATGTATCCAGAAGTACAACAGCGCAAAAACTTCTGCTTCTGAGAGATGGGTTACAGCAAAAAAAACTTTTTAAACACGTACGGAAGGATTGTATACTTTCGACAGCCCAGTCGGTAGTTCCGTTTGTCATATAGCCTATTAAGACCCTGATACTTTCACTCGTTATTCACTTCTTCATAATATCTTTTCTTTATTATACGACATGCATCTTTACCTTCAGACATATTTTGTTGCTAGTCGGTTAAGCCAACTCAGTTCCTATGGAAGCACATCGAATAAAAGCGTAATGAAGGCCTAGGTATGACCGGATATAAGACCGGACTCCTAGGTGCTTCCTTCGTGTAGGCTGCTCGAAAGTGATTTTTCTCATCCAGCCAGAATCACGCCATAGCTACAGTGAGTACGTAACCGACCTCTGCACCGTTATATCACAACCTAGTTAACTGCTTATATATATTAAGTTGAATCACTTATTACTTTCATTCTCATTTATTGCATTCGTTGGATTAGGCTCCTTGTATGTGAGCTTCTGAATGCTGCAGAGCACTTAAAAGTAACGAAATTCAGGGCACAGTGATACTACGATCGTTTTACATTGTTGTTTTCCTCGTTAGGTTACCAGTGTTGTGGAAGATCACTTTGTTTGTCATTTCCCTGTTTATGAGGGCACTAAGGTGCAGTTATAAATAAATTAATAAATATCTCATAGACCTGCAGGTATGTCTACAAGGAGTTATTACATCTATTGCATACAGCAATTCCAACCTTCTAAGCATTTCCTGAAAATCGGTTGAGTCTTTGTTGAGCTTTTCAGAGAAGTACTTCTACTTGAACCAGCGAAATCCTTTTAAGCGGCATTTGCGGAGCAGTGCTCCGAGCGTCATGATGCTTATATTGCTGCCTCGCAATTGTAAGGAAGGAGGGAAGAATCAGTTTGGTGAATGCCGTTTTACCATGACTACTCCCCCCCCCCTGTTTTGCCCATTTCCTTGCTGGCTGTCCCTTTTGAAACCTCCTTGCCCTTCTTTGTTTCAGGCACGAACTTGCGGAGGACGGACCTATATAAGCGAAAACAAGGGAATCTCGAGGACAGCCGCACGGACGGTCGGAGGGACGCGCGGCTGCACCCAGGGACCCAGTCAGTCTCCTCAACGTCGTGCTTCTGCCCCTTCCACTGACCACGGAGACATACCCACCTTTCCCACTCTGTGGCCAGTGATCTCCTGTTATGCGTTGTCAACATGCTGCGCCGTGTTATGTTCTGGCCCGTTCCGTGATTTATAGAAAATCGCAGATAAATATGCGAAATGAATAAATTTGTGGTCATGACCGGAGGGTGAGGAACCAAGATTATTTTTTTTTCAGCAAAGCCTATGCCTACCAAAGAGTTTCCTAAAAATTGATTTCCCGCAACATTGGTTACTCGCAAATTTTTTGCACTATATGATGCGACCGATGCGATGCCGCTTGCACGCTATACCACTATTTTACATGCCCATTGTGTAGGATTGCAGGTGTGTAAGCAGCACCATAAATAACCGTCCTAAACTCAAGTTTGGGAGAAATCTGTGATTATGACCTCGACAGCCTTAGTCATCCTTATCTCGGCAACCTGCAGTGCTCCACCGTAATACCAACAACGGATGTCAGATTCGCGATCAGATCCTCAAAAAGATCCTTTGGGCGGAGTCTGGACGAACTTTTTGATTTCTCTTCGACCTCTGGAGTCGTGAAAGTACAGTAATGCCCCGCGTGCATTCATTGTATCCTTTCGTATGACAACGTACACCCATCTTCCACTTCACCTGTTAGGACCTTTCTCCAAGTGGTTTTGCTTCATTTATTCAAAACTACTGTACCGATAAATGTCGTCATTGAATCCTCGCCTCGAAGCTCATACGATGGCGAAAGCTACATATGTGTGGAACGGCTGTTCTCTCGTCGTCAGCTCCATTGTCTGGTACGCAGGCTTCTTCTGTCGCGAAAATCCGAGCTATATCATAGGGCCGGAGAGGCGGGGCAGAGGTGTGAGAAGTAAGATGATCATGATCGCAGTATCACCCGATTGGGATTTATTTATTCATTTACTTATTCATTTTAAGGGTAAATTTCGGTAGACCGAGTTCCACCATGATTCAGATAACTGATCTTACTTCGGATATCATTAATTAATGTAGTATGACAAAAGGAGACAAAAGGCACCTGAAGTCAAAGAGCTACAGAGCAGTTGTGCCGCCAATAGCGATGTACGGCGCTGAGTGTTGTCCTGCGACTAAGTAAGTTGAAACGCGGCTCAGAGTCATAGAGACGAAGATGCTGCGCTGGATGGCTGGAGTCACCCGCAGTTTCGGATCGGACCGCATTCGAAGCTATGCCATTTGGCAGAAGTTCGGTGCCGTGCCGATAGCGGACAAGACGCGCGAAGCTCGCTTGCGATGGTACGGCCACGTTCTGCGTGGGAAAGAAGACAGTGTGCGTAAGATAGGCCTTGCGTTGGAAGTATCAGGAAAGCAACCTTGAGGACGCCCGAAGCAGCGTTGGTCCGACATTTCACATGAACATGAAAGTAACTGGCGTCCACCCTGATCAAGCGCAAGATCGGGGAAGGTGGCGTTACGACACCAGAAGATCGGACCCCGCGACGAAGCGGTACAAACGCTGAAGATGAAGATGAAGATGAAGACAGAAGGCCTTTTTTAGGAATCCACTAGCAAAGTATATCAAACAGAGCAGAATTGTTTAAAAATCATCAGCATCCAAAACGAGGAGAGTCAAATCTCATCAACGTTCCAGGACAGCGACAATACAGTGCCTCAGGTGCGGCGTATTTCGAGTCATAACTGAAAATTGCATCATTTTTGTTTGGGGTTTGCACCAGCTTTCCATAATGAACAAACCACTGGGCATTTCTCGGAGAGTTCTTTAGTGAGATAAATTTCATGTCTGAAAGCTTATTAACAACGGATCTAGTCTCCAAAAGGCACAATTCGTAAATGTCTGCCTGTGTGGGTGATCATTTATGAAGGAGGATGTATCTCGCGTAGTGGCTGTTCTTGTGCCATAGCACAAGGTCAGCGAAGAGGGGCAGATGGAGAAGGCGATGACAGGTGTGAGAGGTGATGGTACAGATTCAGCTAGGTTAAGCGAGTGTTGCCTAGTATATCGTAGGACTCGCTGTTCGTTATATCTGCTTTTTTGAGTAGAGACCGATCGCAGTCCAATTCTTTTCTAGTATAAACGGTCTTTCCAAGGAATGAATGTGGTCTTTTGTTAAAAACTGCTTTCCTGTTCTTCCGCATCTTTTCTCTAACCTCTTGACTTTTTAGATAAATTATTATTATACGAGGCCGAGAGCCACTTGCTGCTTTTCATACCTCGGATGTCCATGAACAGTTTTTCTTCCGTTATTACAGGGTGTTTCAAAATAACATGGTGAAGTTTTGACGTTCTTCCAAGCGAAAGCATTGATTTGCAGCTTAGCGGAAATAGCGTGTGCATGTATTTCTATCTATGCTATAATTTTTAAAGTTCTGTTTTGTCCCAACTACGTTTTTTCACAAGATGTCAAACCATCGCACTGCGATTCTGGAGCTTCATCCTCAAGGAATGCGCCAATGCGACATGGTTAACCTGCTCGGTCGACTGTCTCCAAACTAGTCGATGAAAGGAGCTTGATCATGGAGGTGACCGTCCAGGAAAAAGAAGAAATCGGATCGATATCAGAAATCTGTCAATACGCCACAGATCCGAAAAATCATCGAAAAGCGAAAATTCCAAATTTGAGGGTCTCCTGAAGAAAATCGCCCATGATATCTGTTGCCGTCGCACATCAGTGTACCGGGTAGCCAGAAAATACGCAGACTCGAGCCATACAAGCTCTATAAAGTCCATCTCCTGATTGACAAGAAAATGCGCGATCCATCGATGCCGCCAGCTCGAGCTGCGGGCCACAGATCGCGCGTGGTAGCGAACACCGTTCAGCTGTTCACGGTGTAGTAGGCTCACAACCTCCAACACGGAATGACCTGATCTGGAGGGGCTCGAGCCACCTTTGCCGTCGCCGAACACAACGCAGACACTCATGGTTTGGGTAGAATCTACACCAATGGAAAAACCGGGGTTTTGTGAACGAAGGAGTAAAAATAAATCAAGGTGTGTACCGATGAATATCTTCGAGGCAGTGGAGCTTTTTTGGTGCCAGCAGCACTTCAACATTTGCCCATAGAAAGTTGAACTTTATTCTGCGTGCTTTCCAAACACGTTCGATGTCCACACTTTTCAGCTCTTTACCACATATTTTAGACCAATGCTTGAGCATTGCACACCAATCTGGGCTCCCTCTAAAGTAGTATTCATTGAAAAAATCGGAAAAGTTCAAAAAAGGTTCAGTAAACATTTCTCGGAAATGGGTTATTCAATGTGAACTATCGAGAAAGGCTAGTTGTACTTGGAGGCACATCTTTGCAGCCAAGAAGAGTCAGATATGACCAAAGCCTCATTTATAAAAATAACTTCTGGTGGTGTTGACCTGGGTAGTCATAAATTGTTTAATTTTGTAGATGTCAACTACCGCACAAGAGGACACCATTTGCGATTACCCACAGGAAGAATCGGCTCACAGCAGTTTTTGGACTCATTCCTTGTACGAGCTGTGAGAGTCCGAAATGATTTGCCTACAGCTGTGGTATCGTCAACAACATTGGCTACTTTCAATGGGGACTGGAGTCTTATGTAAAAGAGCAGGGATTTTTCTAAAATAAAATTTTTTCGCGGCGACGAATGATACAGGAACGCGTGGGTACCATCTACGAGCAAGGTCTCCTTCCGTGTGATAAACACTGTTAGACAGCAGTTTTATTAACTCGTGTTGTATTCATTTCTTTGTTTTTTAATGGCATGTTACTTATTCTTCACTTTTGAACACTCGTTTTCAAGCTTCTATCATTCTCACTGTAGCGACTATTGCAGGCACAGCTTAAGAGAGCTTAGATCTTGATTTCATATTATTAGATTTACATACATTTTTTCACACTTACATATTTACGTTTATACATATATCTCTTGCTGGCATATTTTTACAATACATAAAAGTATCAGTCTCGTGCCTCCCTTCTAAGCTATCTCCTTGGTGCGTATCAGTTTGAAGAGGCGCTTGAAATATAGGCCCCGCCCTAGGATGACGTGGTTAGTAGGTCGCAGCGCTAGCGTCTTCACTAAACATGAAGTTTGTGATGTATCCTTTTTCCTGTATTGTTTTATTTCTCCTTTTTCTTCAATCTTTTTTAATACCACTGAAATCTTGGGCTGCTCTCAAACTGTACTAACCTGAATTCCAGTAAATAACGTTTTTTGTTCGCGTTGCTCTATAGCCAACATGGATTTCCTTTTTTGTGTTTCTAACCGTGTCTATTATGACTACTGGCTGAAATAAACATAAACATAAACAATGCGCTGTGGACGTTTCAAGAAGACTCAATCCCCAAACTACTTGCGAGAAGCACGCAAGTATGGTGCAAGGCAAATTTTTAGGACTCCGTCATGTCTGCGGAATGGCCACCGCACTCCTCGTATCTGGATCCGTCGGACTACAGAGCGTGGCGTTTCGACTTCTGTATTCGCGCTAAGGGAGGCCACTTCGAATCCCAACTAGTACAGTATTGCCTAGCATCTATGTCGTTGTTATCTATATATTGTTTTATAAAGTTGTCAATTGTTTTATAATTATAATTAAAAAAACATTATCACCTTTTTTGGAACGCCCTGTAAACTCGTTCAAAAGGAGTTCGTCGCCAGGAGTTTGCATCACCTCTTTAATAGCTTCCTTTTCAAACTTCATGTAGCCGCCTCGAACCTAAGTAATTCGGAATGCCTTCGAATCCACAAGTTTGGTGTCAGATTTGCACTTCACCAACGTGCTGTATAGGAGAGATCTCGGATCAGGTTCCCTTTAGGATTTCGAGGCGAGTCTAGCTTCTATAGCACCAAGCCTATTGATGGCAGCAGCTTGTGACTCTTGCTTTTTGACAAGAAGCTCAAAGATACTAGCAAATCCTTCAGAATATTCGTCCCACCGCTTCAGCACCAGTATCAGCCATGAGCATGCTCCTGTTCTTTTTCGGTGCCGTTTTGATGTGAGCGAATTGAAGTTCAGCCGGAGTGATAGAACGATGGTAGTAGAACCAATTGATAGCAGGGCAGACACTTGGCCAGTTGAGTAGACTGCAATATTCGGAAAAGGACGGAAATGGCTGCACCAGACGGGAATGACGACATCAGGCGAGAATGACTGCAGCAGATGGGAGTAACTGCCCCAGGCGGGAATGGAAAGGAACCTCATCGGCATAAGGGATAAAACATTTAGAAAAGGATCTATGGTAACAAAGGCGAATATTTCGTGAATATTGAAAGAAAACATACACAGCAGAAGCCGGATCCCGGCCACCATATTTCACCCCCGCGGCGTAAAACTGATCTTACTGCACGTTAGCGAACAAGCAGACATGGTGTTGTGCAGTTGTTCTAACAAGTTGAGAAAGCGTGTAGGCTTCCAGCTTAACTCTTTTTTCAACCGCCGCCAAAATCTGTGGACTGCTTACGGCATCCAGAATCTAGAAGAGAAATGTGGCAGAAACAGTTTCTGATACATTGCACAGAAAATGAGACCAGTCATTCACTTTCACAGTGTGCTAGGTCAGATGCGGAGAATGTATCCAAAACTACATTGAAGAAACTATGAAGCCTCTATACAAACGCCTGGGTGGGCACGTATCAATGTTGCGAAACCCTGGTTCTTATCCTAGCAACAGTTTTTCGTGACATTGAACCCTCCGCCACAGTTACGAAGGTTCTCCTGTTATTAAAGTTAGCATAATAGATCAATATAGTTCAGAATGATCAGATCCTGATTATCCCGACATATGAAGCATGACGTTCGCTCTTCATTTATGCTGCTACCCGAATAAAACAAGAAATCATTAGAAGAAGACAGGCTACAATAAGTATACCGTTTCTGGTTCAATACCCGAGACGGACTACCTTATTATTATTACTTAACGCTAGCTTCCCATTATAAAGATAAGTGATAACAATTCTTCAGACGTTCCCAACATTGCTCTATTACGCTCATGGACTCCGATATTTATATCGATAGTGTTCAATTATTCTACCGGACTATAACGACGGCACTATCTACATCCATACTGCTTGAGTGTTTTCGCGATTATAACGACTATACTGTACACAGCCTACCGATAACTTCGCTGCCGAAAGGAAACTGCTCAGAGCCCTTGCAATATATTGGATGAATTTTGAAATTAACAATAGACGCGAGCAGGGCGATTCGCTGAGGTTTAAAACGTAGTGACTAAGAAGATGAGCGGCAACATAATTAACTGTAACCTTAAATGAGCACCGCTGTAGCGGGCCTTGATTGTGAGAACTGACTGGTTAGAGTTTGTTGTTATTTCATAGATTAATGACGGTAATCACAAAACGTAATGCTACTGTAGGCCTGAAGAGGCTGTTAAGCAGCGAGAGCTCGTCAATAAATAGTGTCGGAAGGGTCTCAAGTTGTGCCGGCCATATTAATGAAAATTGAGTTTCCAATTCAGGTGCTGGAAAACCGAAGAACTTATTCGATGATATCAAACGAATATGTTGTACAATCTATCGGTCTGCATTAAGTAGATAGTATCGATTAGTCATTCAACGTCTTCAAACCCAAGCAGTAGCCAGTCTTTGTGCTATGCTTGCTGACAGCTGAATTCTTAGTAATCACCGTTACGTTGCGATAGTAGTGCAATCAAAGGTATGACAAACTTTTATGGAAAAGCCTTCTACTATACATATTTAATCGTCAAAACTTTGGCAGGTGCAACAGGTGAAACAAAAGAAAACTTCACACTCTAAACACCTGTAAGCCACTGCTATTCATGTGCTTCTTGCTGACGGACGCGATGTTCCCTTCATTTTTGTCGTCTGATTGTGAGCGCGTTTCCTCAAGAGGTAGGACTGGAATTCCCAATGTCGTTGGTACCTGCAATTCGGTGAAGTTTCTTTAAAAACCCACTGTTGATTATTTACGCCGGTTTCAATGACACAAACAACACCCTTTTCACCGTTCTGGTAACTAGCGCGTATACCAAGAGTTGATGGCCCTATTAACTTGATAGCCATTAAATGATACAAAAAATGCCGAAAAGCAACACAAAACGAGGAGCATTTACTGTGTTAGTGTCGAATATTTCATTCCTTGTCGAGTTTAGTTGTGGGGACTATCAAGTGTGAGTAGGTTTAGCTTCTGCCAACCATCCGAACACAGCTCGCTAGCAAATTTGGCGATGTGATCATAACCCTGAAGTGCCGTATAAATAGGATCATCGTAGCGGACGAGGACAGAGTTGCTTCCAATGTAGGCATAGGGAGAGCTTCGCCATGTGGGAGGCAGCTGTCGCTCCCTTATGTTTCACTCTTCCTGTATCCCCCTTAACCCGTTGTTGAGGTGGCGCTAGGAGTCGCTGTAGTATTAGCGGTGGATGTATTGGGTTAGGTGATAGACTCGAGTTTCTGAAACACCCGACTTTGAGAACTGGTAAAATGCCAGTTTTGGCAACCTTTTTTGGTGAGTTTTGCTTTTCTATTAAAACTGTTCTCTACTATACATAAAAGCGCAGTCAGTTGCGTGTGCTCAGAATCATCGGTATGAAAGATGAAAGTACCCAGCACGGCGATACTCAATCCTTTTGGTTAAGAATGATCTGAAGCAATTTCTAAAATTAATGTCCAAGTTCGATGTTTTTGAAACCTGGGCATTTGCAACTATTAGGTTGTAACGAATTAAATGGCACTGGCTCGCGCCATTTTTTGGTGCGTCTTTACGCGTTTGATCAAGAACAAACCGTAACATGTGGCATATAATTTAGAAGCGCAAACTTTGCTCTACCGGAGAGTACCAAATTTTTTATGTAAAAGAGGGAAAACTTTTGAGTTTTACTGACTTTTTTGCAGATGGACAAAAGGGTAATCCGAGGCATTTACTTGTATGAATTCAAGCTGGGCACTACAGCTAAGGAGGCGGGCGAGAAGATCAACGCCGCATTCGGTCAAGGATGTTCCACAATTCGGACGGCGTATCGTTGGTATCAGAAGTTCCGGAATGGAGATGAGAGCTTGGAAGAACATGAAGGTCGTGGGAGGCATAGTGATGTTGATGAGGACAAGCTGGGAGATGTGGTAGAGGAGGATCCACACAAAGGTACCAGGGAGATAGCGAAGGTTCTTGGCGTCAGTCACAACACAGCTGCCCGGCACCTGAAGGAAATTGGAAATACCAAAAAGCTGGAAAGATGGGTGCCTCACGAGCTGTCTGAGGAGCAAAGAAACCGACGATTTGAGATCTCGTCCGCACCGCTTCTACGGAACGAAACGGACCCATTCCTTGATCGCATCGTGACCTGTGAGGAGAAGTGGATAATGTATGACAACAGGCGACGATCGGCACAGTGGGTGGACAGTGATGAGAGCCCCAAGGTTTTTGCGAAGCCGGAATTGCACCAAAAGAAAGTAATGGTGACAGTATGGTGGTGTTCGCTGGGAATTATTCATCACAGCTTCCTCCCTCCCGGTGAATCCATCACGGCAGAGAAGCACTGCATTGAAATTGAAGAAATGATGAAAAAGTTGAAGGATGTCCGGCCGGCCTTGGTAAACCGAAGGCGAGTTCTCCTTCTGCACGACAATGCTCGCCCCCATGTAGCACGAATGACGTTGCAGAAATTGAATGAGCTGAGCATTGAAACTCTACCACATCCTCCGTTTTCTCCCGACCTCTCCCCAACAGACTACCATTTCTTCAAGCATCTTGGCGACTTCTTGGTAGGGAAAATATTCAAATACCAACAGGATGCCGAAAGTGCCTTCGAAGATTTCGTCAATTCCAAAACTTCTGATTTTTGGGACGCTACTGGGATAAAAAAGCTCCTGTCACGTTGGCAAAGAAGTGCAGAATCAGAAGGTTTTTATTTCGATTAATGAACTTGCCTACAAGCCGAGATATTAACTGTTTAAATTTACAGTGGTTCAGTGCCATTTATTTCGTTACAACCTAATATATTAAAAGGAATTCGCGATAAAGGAATTTATACCAAACCTGTCACTGAAAAAATGCAAAACATAAGGATGAAGGATAAAGGACTGCGTTACTCAATCAGTTTTGGGATGCGCCACGCATTCTACTTCTACGGGATATCGTGGAGGCGATTTGAACGCGTATTTGGCCATACAATGACTTGCGGTGGCCAGCCGATGAACAAGTCAGCGCTCAATCCTTCCCAGAGATGTCTGGTACCAATTCACCGACCCCGGAGGGATGGAAGGCTTGGTTGGCCTGGGCGGGAAATCCAAACCAGGAACCTGGTATCGGGTTCACGCGACAATGGCGCCTCCTCCGACTGCGCTGCACGCACCATATGCAAAACATAATTCTGAAATCTAAAAATCAATAATTAAAAGTATTGAAGATGCCGCTTTAATACTAGGTTAGCAGGAAATTCTGGCGGTTTTGTCTAGTCCACTTCAAACGATCATAACTTCCCCATATTCATCGGATTCGATAGAAACAACTACCATTCGAATCCGCACACTTTTCCAACGCAATATTAAATGATAAGTTCTGGCAGCGAACCTTTTCTAGGCGTTTTAAGCAATTTGCAGCAGCCGTTTCAGACACTCCTAGACCTTCCGCAATCTCAAGGAGTGTTCGCGATCTATTATGTAGCTCCCACGGAGGCCATCTAATCATCGCCGTAAAACACAATTTATAGACATAGTTGACAGACAAATTATTCCATCAACTGATTTATACAAACTGATTTATACACCAAAGGGCAAAGCAGATTTGTTAGATGAAGCTTATCAACAAGCATACAATAGCCGGCAGTTAGGTGAGAATAGGTGTGGCATAAATAGAGCTGAGACGTTACCATGTTTTCCGCAAATGGATCCTACTGTTTGGTTTCACAGAGAAGAGATCATTAAGGTGCTGTCAAAGTGGTTTAAATCTTATTCTGTTTTTCCGGATTTCATTCCTCTTGATTTTATAAAAAACGTTGTTCACTACATAGCTTATCCAGTGGAAAGCATATTCAATCACCTCTGTAACAACCTCTGTCATACTGTTGAGGACTTTTATTCCTACTATGTGCATACATGTCAAAAGTTGATTGAACAGTATGTCCCCATCTCGCTGCACATGGAGAACCTTAAAAAGTATCAAAAACAATACATCTCCTTAAATCCAAAGTTGACCTCCTGAGTTTAAACCCATCCACCCATAAAAGGGCTATGAAGTACTCGCGCAAGCTAAAGCGTACTCTTATGCGTTTTGAGATTGAAAAAGCGAAGAAAATTGCACAACACAAAAATAATAAGAGATTTTACAGCTTTTACAAAAAAAGATTAAAACTGTGTGAATCCATTCCTAGTCTTATTACGGCTGATGGTTGTGTTCTTAAAGATGATTGGGTCAAAGCTGAGAAATTTGCGAAATACTTTCAATCAACATACAAAAAGCCTACTCAGAGCAGCTACACACTACCGCCTAGGACTCGTGCAGAGCTGGATTGGGTTGATATACCTAGTAACGTTGTTAATGGCGTACTCCGTAAACTTCCAAATAGAGTCTCCACGTCTCCTGATGACACCCCCTATATCTTCTTAAAAAATGCGGCCTTAGGTTTAACGTCTTCGCTAACTATTATGTTTAATAGAGTTTTACTTCAAGGACAAGTGCCGCAACTATGGAAGGTTGGCCTATTTCGTCCGATTTTTAAGAAAGGATCAAAAAACTCCTTTGCAAATTATAGACCAATTTGTTTGACTTGTTCAACTAGTAAAGTGTTGGAACGTATAATTTGTCACCAAATTGCACATTTCCTCAAGATAAACGATTTAATTCATCCAAACCAACATGGGTTCCTTTCTTCCCGATCAACGGTTTCTGCCCTCATATCTACGGTCCCGCTATGGCAAAGAGGGATTGATAATCGTAATTATGTCTCGGTTTGTTTTTTAGATTTGGCAAAGGCTTTTGATTCCGTTCAGATTTCGTTACTGCTAAAGATACTTTTCGCCTATGGTATAAAAGGACAACTCCACAAATTTCTAAAAGCTTTTCTGGCAGATCGAGTTCAAATGGTCGTCGTAAATAATTGCAAGTCCCAGTCTTATATGTATCATTGCCGAGTGGGGTTCCTCAAGGAACCTGCCTCGGCCCTCTACTTTTTTTGTTGTATATAAATGACATTTTTGATGCGCTACCTGACGGCTATTCCTGCAGCTCGTTTGCTGATGACGCCAAAGTTTTCACTATTAATAATTGTGACAGACTTAAAAAATCTATTGACACATTAGTTAAGTGGGCCTCAATATTTGAACTTGACATCTCGATACAAAAAACGGCAGTTATGTTGATTGGAAAAAACCATCCATCCTACACCTTTAAAATTGATGGTAATCCCTTAGCGATCATTCATGAAGTACGCGATTTTGGAGTTTACTATTCAGACGAATTGAACTTTAAATCTCATATTGACCGCATTGTTTCCTGAGCAAATTCGATTGCAAACTTCATTCTAAGAGCGTTCAAAACCCGTGATATTACTGTTCTCTTCCGACTTTTCGTTATGTATGCTCGTCCCATACTTGAGTATTGCTCACCTGTGTGGTCAACCTATTGCCGATCAGATATTGAATTGATAGAAGGTGTCCAAGAAAGTTTCACGTACCGTTGTTTTGCTTGCATCGGAAATATCAAAATTTCTTATGGGCAACGCCTTAAAAAGTTAGGAGCCCCCACTCTTGAACACCGACAAGTGGTAGCTGATTTTGGCCTGATGTACAAATTTGTCTCAAGAGAAATATCTATTAAATTGACCGATCTCTTTGAATTATCCCAAGCTATCGGTACCACTCGTGGTCATGCATACCGAATCAGGCCAGATAAAACCAACACTCGGTCCTTTCAAGGAAGTTTCCTTGGTAGAGTCGTCCCACTGTGGAACAGACTAGACTCTTCCTTTTTCCAGTGGAAAAAATCTTCTCTGTTTCAAATTCATCTGACCAAATTCCTAGCACAAAACGAGAATTGGCACTCATAATTCCAGTATCAAATATTCGATGCTCAATTAGCCGTTTTTGTCAAGTAATATCAGCATTGGTAGGTTTTTTCTTACGACTCCCTTCCTGATGTCAGTCATGTTCACATCTGCTGTTTTTGCTGCTCCGTGGTACCATACATTGAGTTTTTGGGTTGTGGCAGGCGAAATTGCAGGGAAGTCCCCTTTAATTCTTTTTTTTAATTGTTAAACAAAATAAAATGTTCTGCAGTCCTATATTCTTATAGAAGTAATGCGGCCTTCAAAGCAGTTCAGAGCAGTTCAATATGGCTTCCTCTTCCTGCGCACTTGCTGCGCATCGTCTCGCCTATTAACAGCCGCGACCCTTCTTCTCTTGTTCTTGTTAACGGGCTATAGCTTTTTTAGTCTTTTTAGTTCTTCCTGCAGTTGTTTCTAGGTGTTTTGTTTAGATGTCTTTAGATGCTTTTAGCTGCAATAGTTCGTTGTTATTGTCTTGTGTTCTTTTTTCTGGCATCCCTTTACAGTTGGTTTCAATGCTGACCTAAATGTCTAATTCACTGTGTTTCTTGACAATCTCTACATCATTTTTTTCTCTTGCTCTCCACTCTGTCACGCATTTATAGTGCCTCAGATGTATGGATGCTTTCTTAGCTGGGTGTTGCCACTAAAGGACTATCACACCACAAAAGATTTTCATAAGAATTTCATAGGCTTCAAAAAAAGTTACTAAGTAATTATTATATTAAAATACAATGTAAATGATAGCCTTTAAATCTCAATCTATTCAAACGTTCCTATTGATTCGTCTCGCCTCCACGCCTCCTCCTCTCCAAGCCATCGCCTGGGGTACGTACTAGTTCAATGAGGTCCTTGAAATACAGGACCCGCCCCGGTATGGCTCGGCCAGTTGCGTGCTGGGAGGGTAGTAGTTCTAGCGTTTCCGGCGACAGTTCAGAGAGTTCAGCAATTCAGTGAATCCAGAAATTAACTTTTTGTGTCAAATTATATATTGTCTGCCTTTTTAATGACTACCTCTTATTTTTCTCTTTCTCTTCCTCAGTGACTTTACTTGACTTTACTTTCGTCCAACATAAGTGGCTCCTCTTATCTGAGAAAGCTCCTTGCCATCTATTTTTTGTTGCTTTCTTAGTGGTTATTAAATACTTTGTGTTTGGGTTACATAGCCAATCTTATGCGTGTTCTGTTTTTACCCGGTTACAGAGTATGGTTATTGGCAATAAACGAATGAATGGATCTTAGTTATACCAGAGCGGAAATTCCTACGAGATGGAAGCATGCATTTGTGACTCCCATCTACAAGAAGACTCCACTTAACAATCCTAGGAACTATAGGCCTGTTAGCATTACATTACATCAATTTTTGAAAGAGCATTTGAAAAGATTCTTAATAAACATGTTTTACTTCATCTCGAAATGCACAAAATTATTCCGGACAACCAGTTCGGATTTCTAAAGGGCAGGTCCGTAGAAACCGCCGCCTTTACCTCCCTGAATGACTGGTCTAAGAGTTTCGAAGGCAGAAGACACACAGATGTTGTGTATTTTGAATTTTCAAAAGCGTTTGATAAAGTTCCGACAGAAAAGTTGATATTAAAGATGGAGACGGTAGTACTTTATCGCATGATCATCAACTGAACCAGACAATTTCTGTCCAAAAGAATCTACCAGGTTAGGATTGAAGGCAAGTACTCCAAGGTCTTTCCCGCATTTAGCGGGGTTCCGCAAGGCGGAGTACTGTCCCCAATATTATTTCTTTTGTATATGCACGAACTTCCGATCCGCATCACTGATTTGGGAGTAACATGTTAAATGTATGCTGATGATGTGAAGATCTACAAAAGGATTAATAATGACGAAGACTCAAAGTCCCTCCAGCTGGCCATCGATTTCATTAGTCACTGGGCAGAAATATGGGAATTGCCCCTTGCAATTGAGAAAACACACTTTCTGATGATCGGGCCTAAACACCGACCGCAGATTCCGGAATATCGCATTACCGGCCAGGTTTTAAGCAGTGTCGATAAAGTGAGAGATCTTGGATACATAATGAGGAGCGACCTGTGTTTCTCCAGACACTGTAGCACGATAGTAAAAAAAGCCAACTACCGTGTCTATAATGTGTTTAGGGCTCTGAAATCAAATGTTCCTGAGGTCTACATACGTGGATTCAAAACCTATTTGCGACCCATTGTAGAAAGTGGGACATCGGTGTTCAATCAAACGAAGAAGAAAGATATAGATCTTTTAGAAAGCGTTCAAAACAGCTTCACCAGGAAGCTAATGATGAGGTGCTTCTCAGTGGATTATAGCTCCATTCCTTACGGTGCTCAACGAACTACGCTCTTTGGCTTTTCTTCCGTGAGAAAAAGAAGAAAAATCGCTGACCTTATCATGATGTATGAAATTCTCGCAAATAAGGTTGACTCGAGAAAGCTCTTTGATGGTATTCTGACAAAAACCATGAGAAGTAGGTTGAAACTTCGAGTCTCAATGGCCAAATCGCGACTGAGGTCAGACTTCTTAATCTATCGAATCCTCAAAGAATTCAACCTGCTGCTGGGCAAATACGAAGATTTAGAGAGACTCTCCGCCCAGGCCTATAGAAGATTTATCCAATGTTAAATACTACGGTGTGCTGCTAGATACGTCGCTTCTAATTGTTTCTTACAAGGCTGATGGTTACATTCACCCCGTTTCATGTTGCCTCCTTTTTTGTGTTTCCTCACAATTTGTTAGCTAGACAGTTGTCTATGCCTTGAATAGATAAATAAATAAACAAAATCAGATAGAGCGAAGAATTCCGAATTAGACGTTTTATAAAAGTGCGACATAAGTTTAATATTGATTCAGTAATAAAGCGAAAAGCGGTTGCACAAAAGCCACCGGAACTTTCCAGTCAACCTAATAAGATTGCCAAAACTGCACAACTTGCGTTTAGAAAGTAGAAAATCCTGGCACCTTAAATTCACATGCTGCTCTGAATTTTGGAAATTAAAAAAAGAAAAAAATTTTAAATTGAGAAAAAGTAAAACAAGATAGAAGTCGTGTCGGATGAATTCGATCCACCTCTTTATGCCTTCGCTTTGGAGAACCTGTTTGGCTAACATAACGAGCACATGTCAAAGTAGGCCGCAGAGGTCCAAACCTCAAGCTGACAGTGTCGTCGCTTCTAAATCCTGTTGTTTGTTGCCTATCGTACTACACACTCCGGTCCTAAGAGGGAATGCCTCACAAAGCTCAGAACGGAAGGAATTGTGAACTGGTAAAGGATGTGTCGTGCCAACCAAAGCTCGTGCAGCAGACAGGACTCACAATCCCTCTGCTTTTCGTACAGGATGCTACGCTTCAGAACTCCGACGCTGTTTGGTCGCACTTCACAGTTTTGTTCTCAACTGAGACCAGCTTGACCGCATAAAACCTAAAGAGATCGTCGCAGTTGAAAGGATGCGAAATTTATGAAAAAACGTAGCTATTGGTTTACCACAAAGGTGACTTTTTACTGAAGCTTTTCTTAAATCACAATATAATTTCTACCGCTTATAGTGCGTATATGAACTTCATATCGAAAATTGTGTATATCGCTTATTTTATGATCTACTACAAAATCACTTACTCCATGTCGATAAGAGACGTCGACCCTCCAATAGCGATCTCTTCAAATGTTCATAATCTGCTCTTTAGTTCACGACTTCTAATTAACCAATAGTTGACAGTTTGAAAAAGCATTTTCAATTTGTCAACTCCCATAGCTTTTTCGTCAGAGAATACGTCAAATGTAAATAGGTTTCACTATTCATAAAATAGCTGACTTTGATAAAAAGTAAGATTATTCGACCTGACAGGTGGAAAACGACAAAAACTTTTGGTTCGACCTCGTATTTAGTTTGAGCTATTTGGTTATAGATTTTGAAGGTTAGATTTTGGAGGTTTGAATTCAAAAAATCGGCAAAGAAAGCATTTTTCCAGTCAAATTTTAAAAAAATTGTTTGCGTCGTCGCTTATTTATCGATGTGACAGACAACAATAGAAAGCTTTTTCATAAAAATTAAAATAATTGAATTATACTTACTTACTTTGATACTTTGATGGTCCTTTTGTCGGCTGGAGGTCTTCTCAGCGGGGACCACAATTCTTCCAGACCGCTCGATCTCTGGCTGCTTGCATCCAGTGAGGCAGACTCCGCTCTCTGAAAGATCTTGAGAATGAGTCTGCCCATCGCGTTGGCGGTCGTCCCAGTGGTCTCTTATGGTCTCTCGGGAGCCATTCTGTGACACGGAGACTCCATCTATCGTCCTTTCGTCGAAACATGTGTCCGGTCCAGCGATATTTGGACTTCTTCATGTACTGCAGCGGGTCTGCTAATTGGGACTTCTCCCGTAGCTCCGAGCTTCGTAGGCCTTCTTGCCATTGCTGAAGAAGGCTTGTCCTTAGAAGACATCTCTCCAGTGCACGATGCGTAGTTTGCATCGCTCCGGCGATTGTCTTGTTGTCGGGTCAGGTTTCCGTCGCGTAACACATCGCAGGCAGTACAGAGGCGTCGAATATCGAGGTCTGAAGCCGGGATCCTTGAACTGATCGGTGATTTCGCGATTCGAACTGAAGGCTGTCCATGCTGCGCGTCTTCTGCGGGCGATTTCAGGAGCAAGGTCGTTATCCATGTTCAGCTCTCTTCCCAGATAGACGTCGGAGTCCACCTGTTGTAGAGCGACTCCATTTAACCTTACGAGTCCCGTGTCACACCACTACTTGTCATACCTGTCACATTGAGCTCGTTCAGCGTTTCCTCGACTTCTGCCGTGCTGGTAGAGATGAGAACAATATCGTCGGCGAAGCGAAGGTTGCTGATCCGTTTACCGTCGACAAGGTAGCCTTTATCGTCCCAGTTCAAGTCTTTCATGGCATCTTGGAGTGCCGCTGTGAATAGCTTGGGAGAAATCGTGTCTCCCTGCCGTACTCCTTTCCCGATAGGAATCTTAAGCTTTCGATCAAACAACTGGATGGTGGCCGATGTGTTCGAGAAGCATTCGTCGAGAAGTCGGATGTAGGGCGATTGTATACCAGCATACACAAGTGCGTTCAAAACTGCGTAAAAAAAATTAAAATTAATTAAAAAATTAAAGTTAAAATCTCAAAATAAACGGCAGGGTTTGAAATCATCGGGGAATTTAGGATTCAAAGGCGTCCCGATGTTCGATAAAAAAGCAGCCGGCTAGGGCTTCGTTTGGCGAATGTACCATTTTGTCGTCAAACTGGACACTGTTCTAAACCAGCTTGGCTGTAATCAAAGTGAACGTTTTTTTTAAGTCAGAATAAGTTCCCACAGAATAAAGTACATAGAGGCCTACTTTAATTTAACTAATAATTTTAATTAATGCGAATTTTAATGAATTAATTTAATGCGATAAGAATTTTTTCCTGCAAGAAAAGTTTAGTGAGACTTTCTTCGGTTTTTTTACTTTACCAGTCTGAGTGTCCAATTTGACTCGAAAAGTGTTCAAAGTGACTTGAAAGTGGTGAATATACGGGGTGTTTCAAAAAAAAAATTGTGAACACTGTTTGAAAGGTGATAACTTTGTTTACAGTAATGGTACTGAAAACGTTAAGAACTCATTTAAAAGCTTAAAAAATAAAAATTTTCTGACAAATAAGTGTAGATTGCTCTATGCACCCGCCTGAAACTCTTTCCATCTCAGACTCGATTGATTGTGCGTGGGCTGAATGTTTGTTGCAATCTTGCTATTACTTGGCCACATTAGGCTGCGTTGTGCTCCTTTTCAAGTCTAGAACAATCATATTAATTTACTGATTTCACAATTTAATTGTGAGCAGGACCCCATTTTCCAAAACAGGTTCTGTGGAGTGATTAAGCAACATTCAAACTGATGGGAGAAGTTAATCGGCATAAATGCAGCTACTTGAGGAAGAAAAACGATTGTAACAAGCATTCAGCATATGGACAACCGATCGAGTCTGAAATGCAAGGTTTCAGGCGATGGCATGGAGCACTCTTGACTATTTGCAGCCACAGAAATCTCGTTACCCTGCACTTTCGTACAAATTTTAAACATCTTCAAAAACTTCACCAGCAGCAATGTTAGAACCTTTCAAATAGTACCTGCATTTTTGAGATACCCTGCATTTTTGCAAGCCCTAGCGTATTTTGAGTTTCAAACTTAAAAGCAATACAAGTTAGTCGGCATGACGACTTTGCAGAAAAATTAAAGGATAAAGGATAAAGGACGGGGTTATTCAATCCCTTTGGGATGCGCCATGCATTCTGTTTCTACAGAATGTCGTGGAGGCGAGTTAAATGCGTATTTGGCAATACAATGAGTTGCGGTGGCCAGCCGATGTACAAGTCAGTGCTTTATCCTTTCCAGACAAGTCTGGTACTAATTCACCGACTCCGGAGGGATGGAAGGCTTGGTTGGCCTGGGCGGGAGATCCGAACCAGGAACCTGGTATCGGGTGCAGACGACAGCCGGCGCCTCCTCCGACTGCGCTCCACGTGCCCATGGAAAAACTATAACGAGTATTCAAGCCAAAAACAGTCAATCGTGTGTAAAGTGCAAGGTTTCAGACGAGTTCGTGGAGTAAACCGCTACCGTTCAAATGTCAGAAATTTTCTATTTTCTTAAGCTTTCACAAGAGCCCTCAACTTCTTCGGTATCTTTACTGTGAGAAAAGTTATCACCCTTCAAACATTTTTTTGACACGCCCCTCTGATCTAGGGTTCATTCAAGTTTTACATGACGATCCTTAAAACATGCGCAGACTGGTTGGCATGCAGGAAGTATTGAAACAACCCCCATCCATGAGCTTCATACTTTATGGATTCAGTTTAGAATACGTTCTGCTACACTGCCGGATGTGCCGCTCCGGCCGAGAATCACAAGCAGCGCGCAAGAGGAAAACCGGCGCATTTTTGCGTTGAAAGCGCCGCTTTTAAGGATTTTTAGAATTCGGAAAAATGATAAGGGCTACTCAATCGCTTTTTGGATGCGCCGTGCGTCCTATTTCGCATGATTATGAATGCGCATTGGCCACCCTTGAACAAAAATTATTCTACTTCTATCTTGCTGAGTCCGTATCTTAACCTGCCTAAGGTCATTTAGATTTCGAGGTATTCGCCTTGATTTCCAAAAGTCTTAGAGCTAGCTTAAAGGAGTGTCCCATTTGGTTTGAAAATTGTCCACTTCGTCGTGATAATTCTATATGTTTAAAACCACATTTTTTTCGACGTGAGGATATCAAGACCTCCGATAAAGTCACGTAGTACGAAACCTAAACAATGATCGGTGTATTCGAAATACAAAAACGGCGGGAACTGCTGTTCCTCTCTAATAGTCTGATCCAACTAATGAATGCCATCCAAAAACGTGAGGGAAAGCGCTGTGAATTCGCAGCAAAACGTCATCTTCTGAAA
This sequence comes from Heligmosomoides polygyrus polygyrus, assembly GCA_947396885.1. Classification (NCBI taxonomy): domain Eukaryota; kingdom Metazoa; phylum Nematoda; class Chromadorea; order Rhabditida; family Heligmosomidae; genus Heligmosomoides; species Heligmosomoides polygyrus. The sequence goes on along the minus strand of OX377202.1, from coordinate 96,659,348 downwards.
GCCACGTGGAGTTGTAATTCGCGAATGACGAAACGCTAATTCAACGTCGGAGCTTAAAGTTGAACAGCGATCGGCTTTTTCAGCTATGGTTACGCGAGGTGGGCATGTAATTCTACTCGACGCGTGTAAAACTCTTTGAAAAATTAGGTAAAACAACAATCTAGGTACCTTCCAGATTAAACTGCTCCCTCTCCTTCTCTCTTTTGCCCCCCATCTTCCCGCTCCTTCAGAATTTCTTTGAAGAACACCTGATTGTTGAAGCAGTATTGTTCATTTCCGATGAATTCTCTGCTTTGTTTCAGCGCTTCAATTTTTAAGAGTATTTTTGTTCTCAATTTTTTTTTCTAAAATTTTGGGGGCGGGGCTATTCTCATATAGAATTTAACAATTGTATAACTGCCCAATTATTATTCAGATGGCAAACATTTCAAGGATGAAGGTCTGCATTAATCGCTACACCATATAGGCAAGGAATCCGCAGACTTCACTTCCTTTCCGGCAGACCAACGTCGAAGAATACCTCAGCCCTCCTTCCCTTTTGATCCGTCGTGGATCCCATGTCCGTGCTTCTTGTCGTTTTACTGTATACATCTGCTGGGTAGGTTATTGTATTCTGACCTGAAGAAGGGCTTATGCCCGAAGCCTAGAGTACGTCACCAATAAACATCGACATTCAGCAATCACATCAATCAAACAGACAAAAAAGTGTTTTAAGACAGTATGGGACTAGAATAGAGTAACACAAGTATTAGTAACGAACCGCCCTTTTCTAGAAAAACGAATGAAATGTTAGAAGGCCAGCTAGAACCAGCAGCTTCTTTGAAAGTCCTTTCCATGGCAAGCGAGCGACATCGCTCGAACTGGTTGAAAGGCGTCGTCGCCACATCGAATTATTTGGCGGAAATTGTCTTTGAGAAGCTCGGCGCAAACAAGATGTTCATTGATAGTCTAGGCCAAGCATGCATCTGGTTAAACTGGGATTGGTTTCACTGGCAACAGACCCAACCTCCAAGCTCAGCTCCATCATGGGTGTGCACCTCGTATATTTTTAACACATTTTGACCACTCCGAGGGTATTTTCAAAGTCAAAAGGGTAGGCATATAGAGGATAAAGGTGTAGATCATTTTCATACTTATTTGCTAATCCTGCCCTCTTCAGGGGTAGGCAAACTGATAGCAGACTTGTCTGTGAAGATGGCGTCCTCACCCTGACTTTTTCACTGGCTGGCCACTGCAGGTCATTCTATAGGCCAAATGCGCATTCAACTCGCATCGACGACATCTCGTAGAAGTAGAATGCGTTGCGCATCCCTAAAGCGATTAAGCAACGCCGTCCTTTATCCCTTATTCTTTTTTTTCTGGGTGAAGAACGAACATTTTTAGCATAAAGGATAAAAGATAAAATGCCTCCACGACATCCGTAAGAAGTAGAATGTGAGGGGAGGAATTGTCTAACGTCGATATTTACGTTGATTCCTTTTGCTTTCTGCTGGGGTGTCCCTGAAGTAGGGCGCGTGTAGCGCAGTTGGGAAAGGTGCCAGCTGTCGAGTGCACCAGATACCATGCTCCTGGATCGGATTTTCCGCACACCCAAGCCAACCAAACCTTCTTTCCCTCCGGGGTCGATGAATTGGTACCAGACTTGTCTGGGAAGGACAAACTACTCACTTCATGTTATTGTATGGCCAAAGACGCATTCAAATCGCCTCCACGACATCCCGTAGAAGTAGAATGCGTAGCGCATCCCAAAAGGGATTGAGTAGCGACGTCACTTATTCTAATCTCTGAAGAAGAAGTAGCATAATTGTTCTGACATTATTCTAAACCTGCTTTTGTGGTTACTTATTTCATTGCTATTTGACAGTTGGCTGTTTATTTTAAAAGTTCTTAAAAATAAAAATACTATTTAAACTAGACCTAAACTATGCATGAAAGCGTCAGAGAGCTAGCATTGGGTAGTGTCGTCTGTTGTCCTCTCTGTCCTTTTTCTCCATCTTGAGCATTATAAATACTCTTCTTATTAGACCAACTATTCCATCACCGTGTTCAGCTGTCTTAGAATTGAAATGCTCTACATATTCTTATTTGACGATGAAGACAAAGGTTTGAAAGAATAGAAGATGAAACGCTTGATAACAGCGAATGCGCCACGCATTCTACTCCTGTGAGGGACCATTGGGGGCAATATAATGCGTGCTTGGCTCACACAATGTCTTAGGGTGGCTAACAGATGGATAAGTCGCTGAGTAATTCTTCGTAACCTGGATAGCTCGGATGTAGAGGGGATAAGGGATTGGGTGGGAAGCCTTCAAGAGCATCGAAAAGTTGTGAGGAAGACGAAGAACGTCCGACTCCGTGCCCACCTATTCGACTCCACTGTTCTTCCTGCCCTAATATACGCCTCAGAGACTTGGGCTATACGAAGGCAGGATCAACACGCGATCAGCGCCGCACAGCATGAATCGAGAGGACGATGCTCGGAGTGGCACGCCTCACGCAAGTGAGAGAAGGCCATCAGAGTTCCGAGCTTTATCGACATTCGAAGAACAGAGACGTTGTCGCATGAGCCAAGTCGTCGAAAATTAGGTGGGCCGACCACCCACTGCACAGAGCCGTCACCGACGAATTCCGCGGAATGTCAAGAGAACACCCAAGGCCGGATTCATCAAAGTTACAACGGTAACGTTTAACAGCGATTTCACATCACAGCACATCAAAACTCAAATAACGCGGCTTATCAAGCGATATGGTGAGCGATAAGTCACGTTATCTTTTCATGAGTTTTTCGCATGAGCTTTTCGCTTACAATTGTCCGTTAAAGTTACGTAAGCCGTTGATGAATCCGGCCCCAGGACGCCCACCAACGCGTTGGTCAGAAGTCTTCGTGAAAGCCCTGAACGACCGATATGACGCTCGTCGTGTCCCTCGAGCGAGGAGGATCCATTGGACCACTCTGGCACGCGACAGGGACGAATGGAGACGCTGCTGGCACCCGCTCGAGCAATTCGATGATCAACGGGACGACAGGTGATACAGGTGATACTTTTGGTCCACCCTAATAGAACTAAGCCGCTAGTAAGAACAGCCGATCCCACCGAAGCGCCATTTTGTCAATGGGGCACGGAATCCTCTATTCGGGTATACCCATGACGATGGTCGAGTATTCGCTACCCACTGTTATACCCACGATGTGGCGGATAAGTTGTATCATTAATGCTTCATCGTAGCGGCAGGGCGAATGGAGACTTGCTGGCGCTCGCTCGAGCAACTTGATGATAAACGGAACGACAGGTGATACAGGTGGTACGGTAGAGGCCCTTCTCGGGTCTTTTCTGTTGTGCCCAACATATTGCCGAAGGTCTGTAGGTTGTATTTAAAGCGGGAGCTCAAGAAAACCGTCGCATGCATCTAACACATTCCCAAACATGCCGCTTATTTCTGGGTCGAAGCCATAGAAGAGCAAATCGGACTGGGAAACACATTCACCATCTCGCATCTTTTCAACTTCTGTGTTAGACGGCAATCACGCCCTGGTCGCGCGTATCGGGAGTCATTTTTTAAGTGCAGTTTCCCTCACCAAACCGTGCTATAATAGTAGCAGCGTTATATCCGTTTACAAAGCAAGTTTAGGAGAGCGGAATGCTTTGCAAAATTCTGCAAGTAGGGAAATCTGATGATGATGAGTTTTTTGTTTTCAACTAGTTTCCAGCTTCCTTCCTTCCGCGGTTTGTTGAAGATAATCGTTTATTCTGCGGTTCTGCTTTGAAAGGATGTCAGCAGATTTGAAGAAAAAATCTACATTTAGGCTACTGAGGATTACTACTCTCAGCTCAAGTGTTTTTTCAAAATATCAATAAGATTGTCGTCTCGTATTAATACGCATTGTACTCTCTTTTCAACCTCAACCAAACACGTCTTCCTTCATTGCAAAGCTCTCTCGTTTTGTTTCAGGTTATGCGATAGTGTAGTGGTGGCAGCCGCGCTGAACTATACATATTTACGTATAGTTTACGACTCTTTGTTCGTCTTCATATGTTTACCACAATATTCACCAGCCCCCTCTATTCAATAAGCTTTCCATTGTCTCATTGTTCATCTAGAAACTTCTTCTCAAGTTTAGGATCAAAGGATTGAAAAACACTCATCGTGTATCATGTGGTGTATTAATCTTGTATTCTGCCTTTGCCTTCTTTTAGTGTTTAGAGGATTGTTATTGTTCCGTTCATTCTTTAAGATGTTTAGTTTAAACAATAAAAATAAAAGCAGTAAAGATAAAGGACGGCGTTACTCAATCCCTTTTGGGATGCGCCGCGCATTCTACTTCTACGGGATATCGTGGAGGCGAGTTGAATGCGTATTTGGCCTTTCAATGAATTGCGGTGGCCAGCCGATGAACAAGTCTGCGCTCTATCCTTCCTAAACAAGTCTGATACCAATTCACGGACTCCGGAAGGATGGAAGGCTTTGTTGGCCTGGGCGGGAAATTCGAACCAAGAACCTGGTATCCGCTGCAGACGACAGTCGATACCTCCTCCAACTTAGCTACAAGCGTCAAAAGTAATAATAGTAATAATAATAATAATAAAGAACAAAAGGATAAAGGACGGCGTTATTCAATCCCTTTGGGATGCGCCACGCACTCTACTTCTACGGGATGTCGTGGAGGCGAGTTGAATGCGTATTTGGCCATACAATGTCTTGCGGTGGCCAGACGATGAACAAGTCAGCGCTCTGCCCTTCCCAGACAAGTCTGGTACCAATTCACGGACTCCGGAAGGATGGAAGGCTTGGTTGGCCTGGGCGGGAAATCCGAACCAGGAACCTGGTATCGGGTGCACGCGACAGTCGGCGCCTCCTTCGACTGCGCTACACGCGTCCCTAATAATAATAATAATAATAATAATAATAATAATAATAATAATAATAATAATAATAATATTATTATTATTATTATTATTATTATTATTATTATTATTATTATTATTATTATTATTATTATTATTATTATTATTATTATTATTAATCCTGTGAGTGTAGATAGAATCCTTCAAATCTATGCTCTACCTATCTCAGTTTTTTTCATCACGTTGAGACTTTTGAGATGTTTTTGTTTACATTTCTTGTAGTGTTGTTCACTCATTATTTATGTTTCGCGTGAATTTCACGTATAAGTTAACAAATAAATCAAGTTAGATACGTAGCAAGGTATCATAACCTCACAAAACCATTGATATAGACTTCTCTAATAAGAGCTCTCTATTAGCATGTGTTCTACAGGTTTGCCGGCTATACCAGAAGAGTGAGTACCAGAGAAATAAGAAAACTCTGCACAAAGAATGGACGCTTGGAGACACGTCTCCAGTGGCGTGATACCCACAATATTTTTTTCAAAAATTAGCTCTTTTAGAAGGGATTTCGACGATGTAGTTAAATTCTGCATGAAATTTTAGTCTGGAAATATACCTTTCACTGCTTCGTAGCAGGTTTACGAAGAATTATTTTTTGGTTTTAAAGTTGAGGAACATTGTTTCAACGGTTGTATTGATAAGCTTGAGGTGAAGCTCACTAGACAGAGCTCGAAATTCTGATATATAGCCATGTTTGTTTTACACAAACATGATTCTTTATACCGGTTTTGTAAACTATTTAAATATGTTAATGATTGCAGTTGCAGCAAATCTGTGGTCTCCCCTCGTCCATCTAGCCGTTCTCCCGCCGCGAGCGGGTAGCCACACCGACTGGGGTATTTAAGACGGGTGGTCCCAGGCTAAAGCTCATTCACCCTCGTTACTTCCAACTACGGGTGAGCGGGGTCCTCGACGGCAACCACCTGTTAGGTCAGTCATCCATCACTGAACCTATCTCCGTTTTTCTCAAGAAGATTACTTTGTGGGATAAAATGATGTTTAAGCGAGCGGTGCCGTGAATATTTCCGACTCCTACAGGCTCTGAAGAAGGCAAAACTGCCGAAAAGTCAGCCGCAATAAAGCCGTTGGCAGTCTTATTCAATAGCTTATCAAGAGCACATCATAATTGATAATTTCGTTTTTCATTGATTTGCTTTGTTTGCTGAATGAAGCAATAAAGAAGAAAAATGAAAACTCTATCAAGAATTTCCTATCAGCCTAATAATTTTGTGATGACGATACGATCTCGTGACGTCTGTAGAAACTCCAAATTAACTAATGATGCTGCCGCAATGACAAAAAACTCGCTCATGGCAGAATTACAGCTGCCATTAATGCTAAATGAAGAATACAAATTGTCGCGTCATCCTACGTAGTTCCTCACTGCCTCCTGCAACATCCTTGTTCTCCGCCCTTTGAATATGGCCTCAGTTGGTGCCTCAGTTCGCACTCTTGTCAAACAAAAGCGAGAACCTCTCCAGAACTTTTTGACCCTTGATAGATAGGACCCGCTCCAGAATGACGTGTTTAGTAGGTTGTAGCGCCAGCGTCTTCAGCAAATTTGAATTTCATGGTGCAATTTTTTCTCTACTGTTCAATTTCTTTTCATCTTTTTGCAATCTTTTAATACAACGGAAATCTTTAGCTGCTCTTGAGCTGTGCCAACTGCAATTCCAGCGAATAGCGTTTTTGTTTACGTTGCTACATGGCCAATCATTAAATTTATTTTTCTTATGCATACCCGTGTCTAGAGTGCACCCAAATAACGGGTTGAGAGTTTGGTGTTTTCCTGTGCAAATGCATCGACCCGTGCCATTACGGCAATGACGCCAATTGTTTCGGCACATCTTTTTGCACCGGACACTTTCCTCCGAGTTCAATTTAGTGCCATCAACCGTGTTCTGCATAATGTCAAACCAAAGAGCCACAAATTTGGAACTCCATCGTCGAGGAATGCGTCTGAATGACATCGTTGGTTTGTTCGGTGTCGCTCAAACGACTGTTTCCAAAGCAATAATTCGGTAAAAGAAGCCGGACCATGAAGGTGACCGTCCAGGCCGAAGACGCGAGCGCACCGTCAACACGTCTTGAATGCGGAAAATCATCAAGGAGCGAGTTTCCCGAAATCCGAAGACTTCCTTGAGGAAAATCGCTCGAGACATCGGTGTCAGCTATTCTTCAATGCGTTGTATAGCCAAAGGCAAACTAGCCTTGCAGCCCTACATAATCCAAAAAGTTCAGCTTCTAACGGAAAAGAACAAGTGCGAACGGCTCTTTCGATGTCGGCAACTGAGGGTGCGGGCGGCAGGTCAAGGTTGGTAACGGATACTCTTTACAGATGAGAAGCTGTTCACCGTGGAACAGGCGTAAAATCGCCAAAATGATAATATCTGAAGGCTCCATAAAGGCTCCGGACACTTTCTCCACCGTTGAACACTGCCAAAATCCACAATCAGTCTGGTATGGGGTGGAATTTGCGCCAGCGGCAAAGCATTCCTTAATTCGTTGACCGAGGGAGGAAACAAAATTGGCCAAGATGTATACCGGCGAAACATTCTTGAGGTTATAGTTATAGTTATAGTTTATTACGTACGTTTAAGACATACGTTCAACAGAAAAAATAAAAACAAAAACGACCGTGGATAAAGAACAGCAACACAATATTCTAGTGCTTAAGAAATTTGATTTCAGCAAAACGTTTAAATAACCGGAAAGAGCTAGCGGTAAGCGGAACGTCATGTTTGAGTGTAAGATAACAGGATAATGCTCTGCACGTAAAGTAGTTCTATCTAAGATTCGTCCTAGGTTTTTTGCATGAAATTTTCTCCGAACTGCCTCTAGTTTTTGAGGGGATGAATGAAAAAATTTTGAATTGTCAATGTATATGATCCCTGCGAGCATTTTGAACACGACACACACATCCCTGAGCCTACGTCGAGACTGCAGTGTATTCAAACGAAGATACTTATTTCGTATTTGTGCTCTAGGTACTCTAGAATATAAAAAACTACCTGAACGAAGCAGAAGTTTCCTAGTGAAGTTATTTTGCACCTTCTCAATTTGCACAATGTACTTCTTCTTATGCGGAGCAAACACTGCTGTCGCACTTTCAACTATTGGCCTAACATAGTTCTTATATGTTTTTAACAGCACATCCTTGTTTCTCGTGCTCAAAGCCTTGAAAATTTGATATGTTTTGCCTAACGCACTCCTACTAATTAGGCCGCAATGTTCAGCAATGTCCAATTTATCATTATAGTGGAACCCCAAATCTCTTACACTTGTAACCTTAGATATACAGTGTTCACCTACTGTATATTCACATAGAACGTCTGACTTTCCTAACCTCATGCACACAGTTTTCTCCGGTGCTAGTGGCAATTGCCACTGCAGGGACCAGTTGCATAGCAGACCCGATCCGAACTGAGGGCTGCACGATCTTGCTGTGTAACTACCTCCTTATACAACTTTAAATCGTCAGCAAATTGTTTGACTACCACCCCATTGCTATCCAACAATGCCGGGATATCCGATGTAGAGATTATAAAAAGAAGGGGTGACAGCGCCCCACCCTGCGGCACTCCACTTCTAACTACTCGGCTGGATGAAAAACTTTCCCCAATTTTCACTTAAAAAGTTCTTCCTTCTCGCTCTGCGGACCCTTAACCATTACACCCTCATACTCCTTTGCCTCAAGGATTCGGCAAAAACAAAACACGTTCTGTTACTATTTGGAGGACGGGGATTCTCCCTATAGTACTCGCTCTTGCCGTTTCGGCGTACCGTTCAGACAGTTCCCTGGTTAGGCATCTGCTAAACACTTAGACAAACTGCTTAGATAGGTCTCCACGTCCCCTTATCTTAAAACCTCGGCATCGATGTCTCTTTCGTTATTTCCTTGGCCAACGAGGTTGGTAGGTGGAATATTTATTGCAGGCTTAATGTTTCGGGCGTTTCGTCGTCTTCAGAGGCCTGAAGATGGTTCGATATTTTTAAATTTGTACACTGCATGGCCATGCATGGCGTTCTGACGTAACCCCAAGAGCGCAACGCGAAAACCAGGATTGTGCAAAATGAACTCACACGGCTTTCCATCACAGAGTGTAGCGATGTCGCTACCACTCGGGATTAGTAGAACAGTGGCAAATGAGGCTCACTCGGGGTCCCATTCATTGCTGGCCATCTAACTCGTAGAGCGGTGCAAACGGGAGCAGATCACTTGTGATAGATAGCCGCTCATTTCTGTTGTTCATACTCGGATTTTTAGCAGAAATCTAAAGCACTTCGAGCGCTTTGCGCGAAGAAATCTTGGTCTCGACGCTAAAATCTTGCACTCTATATCAAAGCCGCTACCGCTGTGAACTTCGACTCTATGTTTGCCGAGTGGTTTTAATACATAGATTAGCACGTCCTTTGCCCGCTAGGTGTTCCTTAATACGTACACCTAGAGACCTACTAGTCTTCCCAATGTATGTGTTACTATACTCCCTACACCGCATCTGATAAATTACTTCATTTTTGATGAAATATCCAGTTCTGGTGTATGGGAAAATAACGCAACTATCTAATATGCAAATATCTGGTCGTTGAGTCTCTTTCGCACAAGCTGCTTTTTGATGTTATCGTTAGAAGAACATCATCCTGCAACCGTGCACGAAAAGATGCATCTTTGAATTTATTTATTTATTTATTTCATACAATACATGTGGATTATCATAAAGAAAAGGAAATCAAACGAAACCAAATACATATCAAATCAAGACTCAAGAAATGATTGCCGGATAAAATACAACACTCTATTAGCTTAAAAAGAGAAATCTACGAGCAATAAATGACTTTAGAGCCGGAAGTGACATCTGTGTGACATTTTCGGATTCACCAAGCAAGGAATTGAGCTCCCTGAGATTCCTATAGGTGAGGAAGCTTGACTTAGCCTGATTCTAAGTTTCCCTCTTCTATTTCTAGATAGTGGAGACCTGAAGAATGGCAGTGGGTCAGCTGCAACGGTTTTGGTCAGAATTTTCAACAACATGAGCAAATCGGCCTTTTTCTTCTGGAACACAGACTTGGAAGACCAAGCAACTTAGCGTTGTTGCAGTAAGCTTATCAGAAATAAAGGGGAAGCATGGCGAAACGTTGTCTTGACGCAGCAGAAAATAACGAAAGTGCATAGATAGGTGCTTGTTTGGGAGCATCTAGAAGCGCCCGTTAGTGATCTTATTGTGCCTAAACTGCTAGACAGTTCTCAACATTGAAGACCTGCATCTGTTCTGCTTTTCAGAGCTAATTGGTCAGCAATATATCCGCCCTACCAAGAAAACCTCTCTCCTTCATCATTTTCTTGCACGCCTTTGAGGCCCATTGTTTCATCCTGTTCCATCGGCTTCTTCGATGTCGTAACGGCGTCTGTGGGAAGACCATTTCCTGATGAGGTCCTTTCTTTGCCGCGCTTTGTTGTCACTTCCAGTCGCCTGAAACTCATTCTGTGCGGGCTTCCATTGTGATGCTTGACTATGCCATTGAACTTTAATAGAATGACGAACGGACTTGCGGCCTATCTTTGGCGCACCCACGTTCTTCTCTTCAAATCCTTAGTCATGTAATTTTGTAGGTTTTTTCGAGAAAACTACTAGAATTTTTAAACTTTACACTGCTGCAGAGGTCGATTTTCAAAATTAAATGGCAAAATACACTGAATCTGCGTGTCCATGGATATCAGTTGCATGCCTTCGTAGATCACAATTCGCATTTCATAGATCAACACCAACCTTCGCAATAAAAGTTGCAGCGAACTATAAATCAAATCAGCTAATATTTCTGCCATTTTCACATCGAATTTGACACTTTTCGAATCAAATTGGACACTTTCCGAATCAAATCCGACACTCCCCTAAGAAGTGACTTTTGAAATCAAAGCGAACTCTTTGAAATCGAAATGACCTTCAGGCATGCTAAACTAATTACAGACTCAGTAAGATGGTTAGAATAATTTTTTGTTCGACGAAAATTTGGTAAAACATTCTATGATATTTTTGGTTTACCTCCCTCAACAAGTGTAATAATTTTATAAAAGTTTTTGTCCTTTAAAAGAGTACAGCAAAAAGGAAGAATATAGTGCATTAAAAAATGAGATCGCGCCATGCACTCCAAAAGTCTGCCGCAACCTTTATTTGATTGATAGTGTAAATGTACATAAGCCATCAAAGTGTGAATATGTGTGTTCTTTATAGTTGTTTTGTTTTATCGTTAACAGGTGTCAACGACAATGTCAACAGAAATCTGCTATTAATCGAATAAATATCGCGACATCTTGGAACAGGGCATGGCGCAATCTCTTTTCTGGCACTTAAAAATCGACCCTTTCCTGCTCTTAAAAACAAGCTGTAATCAATTTTTTTCTCAATTTTTTAAAATAAAATTTCAAACAACGTCACTGCGTTCACTTGGGTGGATAAATTAAAACTGTGGGGAAAATCACAATGAAATTTTCCTTAAACAAAAGTTATGCTAAGCTTTCTGGAAAGTCTCTAGTTTACTTTGAAAAAGCTCATTTCAATTTGAAAGAGTTTGATTTGATTTCAGATGTCTTAGGCTAGCTTAAAATAGTGTCCAATTTGATTTGAAGAGTGTCCAATTCGCCGTGAAAATAGCATATAAATGCGTGAATCAGTCCAATGGTAGGATGCGCCTTGCCTTCAAGTTTTTTGGAATATCGAGGTAATCTGAATGCGTATTTAACCTACTCTTGAAGGCATCTTACGACTATGTGGTGGTCGCGTGCGATCAAACAGCGCCAGTGGTGTAGTGGCGTAGCATCCCAGCGTGGTAAGCAGAGAGTGAGGTTTCGAGTCCCGCCTGGCGCTAGAGCTTTGCTAGCAACCAAGCATCGTTTTGAAGGCTTGTAAACTTGACAGTAGCCGCGTGAGGATTATGTAAAATTAAGTGCAAATCTTATGATCACCGTCACTGCTTCCTTGGAGGCAGAGCCTTCATGTATGTGTTCCTCACTTTGCGTAGATCGGGCATTTCCCACAGTTTTGAACAGTCGTTTGGATCTATCCTATTCAAAGGAGGGGGGGGGGGGGTGGGCACATGGGTAAAAATTATGTATGTTGTATGTTGCATGTTAATTATGTATGGAATGTATGTTCTTCAGTTTTACATTAGTTTTTTTCTAGTTGTAGTCATTCTTGAGTTTTGATTGTCTACTTTTGAAATTCCGGTTAAACTGGGATTGGTTTCATTGGCAACAGACCCAACCTCCGAGCTCAGCTCCATCATGGGTGCGCACCTCGTATATTTTTAACACATTTTTTATCACTCCGAAGGTATTTTTAAAGTCAAAAGGGTAGGCATATAGAGGATAGAGGTGTGGATCATTTTCATACTGATTTGCTAAGCCTGCGCTCTTTAGGGGTAAGTGAAGTGGAGGTAGACTTGTCTGTAAAGATGAAATGCTTACCCTGACCTCTTCACCGGTTGGTCACTGCAAGTCATTCTATAGGTCAATTGCACATTCAAAATGCCTCCATGACATCCCTAAGAAGTAGAATGCGTGGCGGAGGGATTGACTCTTTTGCTTTCTACTGGGGTATCTCTGAAGTAGGGCGAGTGTACCCGATACCAGGTTCCTGGTTCGGATTTTCCGCCCAGGCCAACCAAGCCTTCCACCATTCCGGGGTCGGTGAATTGGTACCAGACTTGTCTGGGAAGGATAAAGCGTTGACTTGTTCATCGGCTGGCCACTGTAAGTCACCTTTCGCCTCTACGACATCCCGTAGAAGTAGAATGCGTGGCGCATCCCAAATGGATTGAATAACGCCGTCCTTTATCCTTTTTCACTTTTGAATTTGTTTGAGTCTTTTTTGCCTACTGTTCTTTGATGTAATAGGGGCTTTTGGGGAATAAAGAAATGAATAAATAAATAAATAAAAATTATGTAACTTGCGACTCACAGAGCGGCTTCAGGAGAGCAAAATGTGACCCAAAAACGAACAGACAAACAAAAAACAAACAAATCGCGGCCGTTGTAACGTTTCGACGACTTCAAACGCAGCTGACCGCCCTTGTTTACAACCGAAGCGAAACCGAACAAACTTTTCTGTTTTTTTTTTGTGAATTTTGGTGAATTTTGTCAGTTTATTACCTATCTCGTCTCAATTGTTTTTCTGATTTGAAACGCTGGAGAATGCCTAGAAAGGGGTTTCTACAGCATTGGACTTGTGAAGTGACAATTACGGAGACCAGGAAGCCTATACAGCCGATTTTATTCAGAAACGGGATACATGAAAAAACCAGACCTGCAAAGTCATTTCACGCAATCTCTCTTACGCATTCCAGTAATTGCATTGGTTTCTGCATTGTTGGTAATTTGAGGTTTTCGCTTCACATTTTGCTTCTTAATTGAACTGCACGCGTTAGACACCCATTGTCTTTCGTTAGTTCAGCTAATAGACTGTGATGCTTGGACGTCATCAATTAATATTCTAGCATTTGGCCAATTCAAAAAGGTAATTCTAACAAATCAGTACTTTGTAGTGGCTTGTTCAATACGCCATTCAATTGGTTAATCTTCCTAACTGCGATCATGAGACACCCACTTCTCAAGTTCGCAGTTCCAATTCTGATCCTAGCTGTAACGTATTCCACTACCTGCTTACTTTGCCGAAAAAGAAATTCCGTAGTTCACTTGTATCTCCTGTCGGTCGTTGGCAATCGGATTTCTGGAGTGGCATCAACGTCTATTAGGTTGACCGGAAAGTTCACGGGGTTCTTGTGCAACCGCTTCTCGTTCGTTCATTAGTGAATCAATTTTCTACCTACATAGCCTTTTTATACATACAAGGTCTAGCACGAAATTCTTCGCTCTATCTGATAGGGTAATCTCTGTTTAGCCTATACTTAAAAATTGAGTTGCTTTGAAGAATTATTGAAGTGTATCGAAGGAGCAACTCCGGACGATACTTTACTTCAATTTCGAATTGTTCCAATCCGCCTCGAAACAGTCCGGCAAATCAACCATGTGTAGGGCCCGAATAGCGTCGGGGAAGGACCGTGCAACAAGGGTTCGAGAAATCTCGTTCTGGAGATTCCTTGAAGGTGCGCGCCGAAGCGGCAGACCTTCAACAATCCAGGACGACCATTTGAAGGCCTTCGTGGAAGCTAATCCATTACAAGCGGAAGGTCTAGGAGTCAATGACGCTGCTGTTACAGATGGTATGAAACGCCTATGGGGAGGTGAAAGGCTCGAAAAGTGGATGGACTACGATTTGAGTGATCGCCAGAAATTGTCGGGCTTCGACATCTGTTCTCCTTTGCTTCTCCGGAATCAAAACAAACCATTTTTAGATCGAGTCGTGACATGTGATGAAGGAAGCCAATCTTTCGCAAACAGTCCGTGAGGTTGCGGAAGGACTAGGAGTCACTCAAGCTGCTGATGCAGACGGCTTGAAAGGTGCAAAAGCTTGAAAAATGGGTGCCCCACGATTTGACAATTTGCCAGAAATTGTCGTCGAAATCTGGTCTTCTTTGTTTCTCCGGAATCGAAACGAATCATTTTTGGATCGAGTCGTCAGGTGGTGAAAAGTGGTTTCCGTGCGATGGCCGAAGACGATCAGGACATTATGATTATGTCGATGAACCCACCACGCACTTCCCAAAGCCGAAATCCCACCAGAAAGAGACGATGGTAAGAGTGTGGTCGGCGGCTGGCATGATTCACTGCAACTTTCTGGAACCAGGGCCGAACCACCACATCAGAGTCCTACTATGGGAAATCGACGAGATGCACCGAAAATTGCGTGAGCTGCAGCCGGCACTGGTCAACAGAATATCTCCCGTTCTTCAACACGACAATGCCCGCCCACCGTTTTGCAAATCTCCACAATTTAAATGTACTCGGAGTTGAAGTTCTGCCTTACCTGCCATAATCATCTGACCTTGCGCCAGCCGAGTAACACCTTTGTAAGCACTTTCAGAGCTTCCTCGCTGGTAAAACCTTCACCAATCAGAACCGCGCAAAGTGAGCCTCTCTAGAATTTGTCGCATCTCGACCACCCCGTTTTTCACTGACTGAATTATTCGACACGTGTCGCGTTGGAAAAAGTGTGCTGAACCGATAGGCGCTTATTTCGACAGAATCCTGTGAGTGTAAACACAGTTATGATCGCTTGAACTGTACCGGTCACAACCGCCATAGCTCTTCGACTATCCTGATAGTTTAGTACTGCAGCACGATAAACAACATTGCACGGATTTTCCTCTTTTGTGACGAATTCTCATCCGGAGATGCTTCGGGGACGCATCGACGCTCTGCCGCCGGAAGTCACAGTGATTTTTTCCCGAGGCCTTGACGAGGGCAGCTTCTAGAGAACGCAAATCGCTGAGTTTGGAAGAGAACACTTCTCCAAAACACGCCGATGGGTGGTCAGAGAGTTCATATCGGGGGAGTTGTTGGTCAGCCTTATGCTGTGATGAAGCCGACCATGTTATAGCGACTCCGCTCCTGGACAACCTTACCTTTGTGAGCGTCCCGAAAAACGTAGAGCTTTTTCCCGAAGTGTGAAGTAAACCAAGAAACAGGTCGCATCTTCAGATTTTCCTTCACAGAGATTTTCTGGTTAATCGTCAGTCCCTGATATTCGAAAACCTGCGGAGCCTTTCCATAGCTTATTGTGGAGGCAATAACCACGACGTTGGCTAAGTGAGACTTCCTGGAAACAAGCCGATTACACTCGCTCGCTTTCCAAGGATCATATTCAGCGATTACACCGTTTGACCGATTGTAGGCTTTCCCAAAGGTGAAACATGAATATCCAATACATATCACGAAGATCCCGCCCAGGCCAACCAAACCTTCCATCCCTCCGGGGTCGGTGAATTGGTACCAGACTTGTCTGGGAAGGATAGAGCGCTGACTTGTTCATCGGCTGGCCACCGCAAGTCATTGTATGGCCAAATACGCATTCATGTCGCCTCCACGACATCCCGTAGAAGTAGAATGCGCTGGCGCATCCCAGAAGGGATTGAGTAACGCCGTCCTTTATCCTTTTATCCTTTATCACGAAGATGGGCAGCATTAGGGGGTGAGAGCGCGCCAACCAATCATAGCCGGCGGAGCCCCAGCCGAACACACGCCAGCCAATCAGAGTGTGCAGCCGTATACTTCTTCTCTCGTTGGAACGACATTTCGTTGAGGCCAAATTGGGTAGCGCGTAACTCCTCTCAATGCTGGCCACGTTCGCGACATGTACCGAAGATTCTAATAGGAGGAGGAAACTAATAATTTGCGTCTCCAAACCCTTACTTGAGTTTCTACATATAAGAGCTTCAGCACCTGACGGTTGCCTCATCCCGACTAGGATAGTTCCAGAAACATTCCTCATTAGGGAAGACAAACGATAAATGGCGTTGGTCAGCGGTGTGACGAAGCAGCTTGCGACATCATTGCACTGATTGTTCCTTCGCTATTGGGTGTCTGACGAGGCATGAAATACCTGAAGTCTGCAGCTCGTTTTTAGAACCCCAGCTCTAACTATCTTACGTACGGTCCAATCGCTCGTGTCGTTACCTATTTCTATTTTTCTTCCTATTTAGGCACAATCTGTGTTGGGGGATGCATCGCTGTGATGTCGACGACCTTTCCTTCTCCTTTTCTTGCGTTAGTTTCAAATTCCAACGGAGTTCGAAACTGAAATGGGGTGGACCGCCGCATGGAAAACACTGCATGCTGCCTTTTGATGCCGCTGAAATCGGAAATTTACTGACTGCAAGCTCCCATCTTTGACCAGCTGGGCGATTCCTCAGTTCTCGCCTTTCTTGTTCCAGGCATTCTTTTCATACTGTCCGGTGGTTCGATTTGGCTCCTTTCTTCGCATTTTGCTTTTTGGCGAGTTACTGGAGCTTTGCTCTTTTAGTTTGCTAGAACATCTTTGTCCTTGCTTTTCAACAACGTTTCATCTCTTAAGGACTTCGTCTCTCCGAGTGATCAGCAATCAGGTTTAGATGAAAGCTTCCGAATGACTCGATTTCTAAAATTATCTTAACGATTTCATTGGCTGGTTGTCCTATCGGTGTAAACCAGTCCAACTTAGCAGCTTCTGTTACCCTCCAGCAAATCCAATAAAAATGGCGTCATCATGTAAGAGAGCATGCGCAATCTCTTTTTTAGCACTAAAAATGGCCGTCAACCTGCTCTTTAAGACAGGCTTTGAAATATTATTTTTTCTCAAAAAATAATTTTTTTAATGAAATTTCAAACAATGTGTTCACTTATTGGATAGACGAATTAAAACTTCAAAGAAAGTTATGCTGAAATTTTCCTTGAGCAAAAAGTTATTCCAACTTTTTTTGGTCGAGAGTCTCTACTACATAGTTTAATGTAGACGAAGTTCATTTCGATTTGGAAGAGTCCGCTTTGATTTCAAAAGTCTTAAGCTAGCTTACCGTTAGAAGAGTGTCCGGTTTGAATGGATTAGTGTCCAGTTTGACGTAAAAGTGATATAAATGAACAATGATCAGCTGCGAGTTATTGGCTTCGATGTCTCTGAAGGAACTCCTTACTTCTTCGTCATCTGGGAGAAAGCAGTTCACGTTATATCATACCGTTCTTTGGATACTCGGTACGTTTTTAACAAGGGAAAGGTCTGAAGCGTATGTTTGAACGGGGGGAGCGAGTCATATAGTGAGAATCCCCATCCCTCAATTAGTATAAAAATGTGTTCATTTTTTGCCAAGTCGTTAAACCCAAGGAGTAGGGGAACCTTGAAGTTACAGTGGAATACGGTACATCACGAGTTTGGAGTCTTGTACGCCCCGATGCCTCTGCTGGCAAACGGCTCGGAGTGCAGTGGATAGTGACGTTGCTTCATGCGAGGAAGGTCGAGCGTTCGGTTCCTCTGCCCTGCTGCATTTTTGCATTTTAACTGATTGGTTGAGATTTGGGGGATTCTGACGTCTATACCATTTCAGACGTCTTCTGCGCATTTTCTAGCTGTACGCTGTGGAGAGCACCTTTCTAGCGACTTGTTTATTACTGTCTGGATTTTTAACCACAACGTCTTGGTCAACTTCAAGTTGATGCGGCCAGCTTGATTTCTTCCCTCGAAGGCTTGTCTCCTGTCTACAATACGGGCACAGGTACAAAAGCAACAGGTTCCTCACGGTCTGTTTCCATACATGGACGAATTACATCGGGAAAAACCATTCTGCTCGGATTTTCAAAGGAGACCACGTTGTGACGTCGGAGGTGGTTCAAATGAGAAACGAGGTCTGTGGATCCCGCAAATTAACCTAAACGGCCAATGATGCACTCTTTCCCTCATGTCTGCCTGTCACCTGGAAATCAGAGGTCCCCTGAAGATTTTCTAAAACCTAAAACCAACAATGTCTGAAGATTCTCGAGTGGTGATCCAGCTGCTCACTGAAGTGTGGCCCACCCTTAGACAAGGAATCTTTGAGGGAAGAAATCAAGCTGGCCGAACGGATGACCAGCATACTCAAGGACTTCGAAGCACGTCAACTTAAAGTTGACGAAGACGAACAGCTGGAAGTGGTTGAAGAAGAAGAGGAAGATTGGGATCCGCAAGATGAACTGATGGACGCGGAGAGGCAAGCAAGCAGTGGGCATATGATAACGTTTTCGGGTGAAACTCTTGTTTCGGAGGAAAGGGTACGTCTTCAATTGGATTTCGGTTGCGTGCTCATAACCATGGAGGAAGACACCGCGATTCACTGCACCGGCACTTTGTACCTGTACATCACTGGTGTTGAACTTCATTTATACATCACCATGTTGAACACCACAGCGTACAGCTGGAAAAATGCGCAGAAAACGTCTGAAAATGGTGTAGACGTCAGAATCCCCCAAATCTCAACCAATCAGGTGAAATGCAAAAATGCAGCAGCGCACAAGAACCAAACTCCCGACCTTCCTCGCAGGAAGCGACCACAATTCCACTGCGCTCTAAACCACTGGCTGCAGAAGCATCGCGGGCGTACAAGACCCACAAACTCGTGATGCGCCGTATTTCTTTGTGACTTCAAGGACCCCTACTCCCCCTACTCCTAAGGTTTCACGACCTGGCAAATAATAAACACATTTTTATACTAACATAGGGGTGGGGAATCTCCCTATATGACTCGCTCCCCCCGTTCAGTCATACGCTTCAGACCCTTTCCTTGTAAGAGCAGAGAGCGGAATCCACCCCCTTGCAGTATGAGAACTTGAGCAGCTTATTCCTCTCGAGTCATTCTCGCAATGCAGATACCGCCATTTGCGTTTTGTTCTACTGAGCAAAATGCTACGTGTAGGTCTACAAGCTGCACAGAAGTTGCTGGCCGCACTCGTTTGCTGCTCACATTATGTAAGAACTTCAGAGAACGCGTTCCACTGCGATCGTTTGTGCCACGCGCTCAATTGAGTATTCAACACACAGTACGCTGTTTTTGTCAATTTCCATTAATTCCTCCAATTAACTCCGAATTGGCCATACTGCATCCCATAATGAAGCTCCTTCTGCTGGCTTTAGTGTTGTTGCCGCAAACGCATTAGTATTCAAGCGTTATGGCTAGATGTGTCTTCAGCTTCTCCGTGCAGAAGAGAAACGTTTCACTTCAATGCAAACCAAGCACCGTGTATCTGTACGTAATTACCGCTGTCTTTTTGATCCGTTCATACGTAATATTTTGTCATCCATTCATAGTTTTTCTGGCTTCGTTCCCTTCGCTTAACTCTTAATTTGCGTCGCAGGCTTTTGCTGGCTGTTGTTCACCCGCTTCCTCGTTCTATAATCGAGAATATTCTAAGGTTTATGACTGCGAACTCGACTGTTTTGCTTACTAGAACTCAGGCGATTGAATTAGCCGTGCTAAACGCGTTGGTGAGTGCTAAGACTTTTTTCAAGTTTTATTCCGCTTTATTTTACTTTATTGCACATAGATGTGCGCACAATGACAGGCAGCAAGCAAGTTAGAGATGAGAAGCTATAACAAACAGAAGCTATAAGGAAAAAAGAACAGGCTGCTATGACAAGTGGGGAATAGGAACCGCGCAAAATTTCCTACCAGTGAAGTTTCCCAACTTACTAACGAACCTTCCAGCGGACATTTCGTGCCTAGTGCTTTCTTAGGTACTGAATCCAAACATGGAATCGAAATTTGCTGAGAGTTCAGCGCTGAACCTGAACATTTACCGATGCGTGGGGACCAGAGATGAGCGGATAATAAAATTTTAAAAACCGGATACCGGATAACGGATATATGCTGTTACAGAATGTTTTGTTGCGATCAAAACTCTTGCGCCAGGCGGGACTCGAACCCGCATCTTCTGCTCTCCGGGCAGCGATGTTCGCCTTACACCACCGGCGCTGTTTGACCGCACGTACATCAGCGATATCCTCGAGGTCCATCAGCACCCACCCGTGATACGGGGATGGGCCGGCCGCTGTTATCAGCATGGAACCGGTTAAACTGAGGACCTTACTAGTAACAATGTTCTAACACATTTGCTTAAGCCTGGAGCGGCTGGTAGAGAGGCTATATGCTGTTACAGGATGTTTTGTTGCGATCAAAACTCTAGCGCCAGGCGGGACTCGAACCCGCATCTTCTGCTTTTCGGGCAGCGATGTTCGCCTTACACCACCGGCGCTGTTTGACCGCACGTAACAACGGATAACGGATAATTTTGCCTGAAAATGAACGGATAACGAAA
Organism: Heligmosomoides polygyrus polygyrus; assembly: GCA_947396885.1. Taxonomy (NCBI): domain Eukaryota; kingdom Metazoa; phylum Nematoda; class Chromadorea; order Rhabditida; family Heligmosomidae; genus Heligmosomoides; species Heligmosomoides polygyrus. Next base: position 96,638,732 of record OX377202.1, on the reverse strand, counting down.
AAACGGATAACGAGAAAACAACGAAAATTAAAACTCGTTTTAAATTGCACTAATTTCAACAACAGATCAGGGCTTATAGCACTGTTAATTTTTAATCCATTTCTAGACATTTTAGTAGTGTTTTTAAACGTTTTGCCCTCGCCGCATTAACGACGCTCCATGGGGTTTTCTGCCCATCCGTAGGAAGACAAACGTACAGAAGCATACCCGCCTTTCACCTGTTTCTAAAGGGTTGGCTGGATTGTCTTAATTATGAGTCTTACTCTGCGCTTAACTCTTTTTCTTCAATTAGAGCAGTTGAAAAGTAGAAAAGTCCTTGAAAGAGCAATTCTTCCGATGTCTCTGGAAAGAAGAAGGCAGGAGACATCCATCGAAACAAACTTCACATAACGATCTTGCCCTACACATGCTATGAACCGTTATTGTTGTTGCTGCTTCCAAGATCCAAGTTACTTCAATGTGGAATTATCTGGGATGGATAAAATACTAACTTCTGGGTAGTAGCTGCAAGTAATTGTGTACGGCAAACACACATTCAAAGAGTTTTGACATCCAGATCTTCCGGATCTGAGAAAGAATATCGACCCAACTCCAAAACGGAGGTGTTCCCTATGTTGCAGATAAGTTTCACAAAAAACTCACAGATTACAACAAATCTACATGTGTTCAGCACCCACGATGGTAAGTTTGTTCAGCAGTTTATTGCTCCCCTAAAATTTTTATTGGAGAAGTTGCTTACTCTATGTATTTAGATTAATCTTATTTCTTTTGCTAGTAATCATTGCTGTACCGCAATATTTTTTTTGATAATTCACGACAGCATATGGCTAAAAAGGTGACATTACCCCTGCAATTAAATCGAACATACTGCAATCGTCTAACCTCAAATGATACGATGGAAAGATCGGCGATAAAAAATTCCTCACAGGGTGCGGCTCTCCACTTTTGACAACTGCTAGTAGCAGTTTATTTATTTCTTGCCAATTCGAGCCACTCACTACAAGGGGAGAAAACCGCAGAAAAAACAATTTAAATTGGCTACTGAAGGATGACATGAAATAAGAGAAAAGGGAAGATGAGAAAGAAGAAAACAAGAAAAGTGGGCAGGATTCGCGAGCAATTCATAAAGATGGAGGGAAACTGAGGACTTTACTGATGCACACAACGCTGTTGTGGAAAATTGTGGCTTCTTGTACATGGTGAGCTTGTACGTGGTGAGACAGTTAATAAACTGTGCGGTGAAGAAAGAAATACTGCGAGGCGGAACAAAGGGCTTACGATACTGCAACCATAGGTGGCAGATACCCTAGCCTATGTATGATGGACCTTATAAGTGTGTACAAGGGGAGATGGTACGCACCCCAGTAGGCTACCCTGATGGGAAGTCATAAGCCCTTACCAACTCGCGCAAGGTGGTCGACATAAGATTCGAAAAGTCCAGTGTATCAGGCATTAATGTTCATAAAAATGCTCCACAATGCACAATTTGTGCAACAGCAAAGGTTAGAGAGGTTATAGGGAGCGATATCGAGAGAAAGAGGTACGCTACGCTATACGTTGAGAGATCAGATACAGCTGCGCTAGTTCGGTACTTGTGAATGCAGCGAGAAGTGGGATATTTCAATGGAAAGAATGGCATTGACGTGTTCCAGAAAACAGCATCGCTGAAACGTCTGGCTGAAGCATCTGGCAACTTGGCGGTTGAACTCATGTCTGGAATGGAATGGTAATTGCACAACACTACTACCACAGTTGGCCCCAAGGACGTTACATTTTGACCTATGACTCTATCACTTGGCCACTGATCTTTCTAGAATCGTCTGCAGTAGCATATAAGGGCCGTCAAGTAGGATGCCGTATGTCTCCTGCATCGTCTCTCCCCACGCCTCTCACAACGGACCGCAGGCGGAGTTTGTATGCCTTCTTGACCAGCACATGACTTGAGATGAATGAACAATCCTGTGCTAAGTAGGCCTCATATAAGTATGGTGCAGGCTTAGCGGGCCTTCTGGAAGGCTGGAAGTTAGATATCTTTAAAACTATAAAGCCAGTTCCCAAGTGAGGAAAATTCAATTAACCCTTCTAGATTTGAATACTTCTGTTGTTTCTGACGACCACTCTTACGATAGTGAAGGATCATCTACATAGTACATCCATAACCACGTCCAAAGCTACGATTCAGCTAATTTGTTGTTCGTTATCCGGCACAAAATCGCCGGATAACGAACAACAGAACGGATAGGCCGACCCCCCCCCGAAAACCGGATAACGGATAACGGAAAACGGCTAATCCGCTCATCTCTGGTGGAGACGTTCTCTACTGGGGCCGTATTCATCAACGCGCATACCCTCGGATGTGCGGGGTATAGAAGTGGACGTACCACGAGGCGGCATTCATGATAAACCTTACTCGCCACATCGTGGATACGGGGGTCGAGCGTTCTACCCCCTCGTCTCTCTGGTCCGCCCACCCCCAACCCCCTGGGCTTGCTCTAGATTCCAGTGGCTGCCTTACGAGATAGCGGAGACCCAGACATTTGCCACGCCTCTGTTTAAAGGGCGGGAGGTAGAACGCCACTCCGCCCGTGGATATAGCAGTGAATCGATAAAGCCCGTCGATCGTCGTGGGTACGCACCCGCGACCATTTTGCGGCCCATTGAGAGAAGCATGCTCCACTGAGATCAGCTGTTATCGGTTGCCCACGTGTGCTATAGTTGTTTTGTCAGGCCCCTTTTATACTTCGACGACGAGTGACACGATGCAACATATAATGGCCATATTGGTTGAGCGACGTGATCGATGTGATCGATTAATTCGGCCGCTTTGGATATCGTCGTGTCGCTCGGTGTCGGATATGTAAACGGGGCCTCAGCAGACTATTTTTGGTTACAATGGTTAGTGAAATGGATGTGTGACAGTTTTGTGTTAGGGAAATCGAACTGTAGCAGACCTTCATCTTTCAGCTACTCGTGTACGAAAGCCATCTCTGAACGAAATCTTCGGCACTAGTTAAAAGTTCCGACTTCACCGACAAGACTTCGGTCGAAAAAAATTTTGAAACTTTGTCTAGGGGGGTTATTTGGGGTGCTGATCACGAATCTGACATTCGTTTTTCACGATTCGGCCGGAGACCACCCATGTTAACGGTATGGGTGGTTTCCGGCCGAATCGTGAAAAACGGATGTCAGATTCGTGATCAGCACCCCAAATAACCCCCCTAGACAAAGTTTCAGCGAAAAATTTTTTTTCGACCGAAGTCTTGTCGGTGGAGTCGGAACTTTTAACTAGTGCCAAATCTTCTCCTAAAAGTTAGCATTGATGAGGATAGAAGCTCGAGGTCTTATTCGACGACGAATTAACGAATTTTCATTATTTCCAATCGGGGAGGATTTTGCGAAGGGCACCCTCATTCCACCTCCCTGGCTTCGGCATGTCTATCACTACGTATTGGCAGCGGGACCATCACTATGCTAGAACAGCATTATCCAATAAAAACGGTATTGTTTGTTAACGCGCTATGACAATATTGAGAATTATGTGTGTCAGATTTTTGCCTATCAAGTTTAGCTGTTTCAGATAGGTATTATTGGCGTAGCACTGAATGGTTTCTCAGCGCTGGTAATGCTACGTCTACCTGTATTTCGTAATTCATTTGGCATTCTGATGGCATATCACTCGATATCGAATGCAGCCTTACTAGCAGTTTTCCTTATATTGATCACGCCGATTATGGTCTCGTACGTTTCCTATTATTAGTACAATATTACACATTAGCGCCATTCATACAGAAGTGTTTGAGAAACCGCCTTTCTCCACAGTTGTGAAAGCGGAAATTTCTAGAAAGAAAGCACAACCAGCGAGATGACGTATCTGCTGCAGACGGCTGCGTACAGTAGCAGAAAGACGTGGTGGTCACCCCATCCAATGAAATAGTTTGTTAGAAATGTCCTATACTTCCGTTTTCTTAACTTTTCTTAACCCATTGACGACCGCGCGGCAAATCGAAGCAAAACATAGAAGATGTATTCGCTGTTGTAAGAAGGTCTGCAAGGAAAAAGGGCGCACGTTTCCCACGAATCGTTCAAATAAGATGACCACGTGAAATAGCAGGTGTTCGGCGTATTTTTGTCTAGAATGTTTTTGAAAATTGAACAAGAAATGTGACTAGTTATTTTTCTCATGGTCATTATTACAAAATGTGAGCAGCTGTTTGTGAATAGTGCCGATCTTTGTGCAGCTTGAATAGTGTGTGGTGCTGACTATTTGTTTTTATCAGTGCTTAGAAGTAAATGACTGTCGGACCACAGTGCAGTAGCATTGCTAGGATCCAACATATCTAATGATTACTTGTAAACAACGAAAAAGGAAAAAAATGGCCGTAGCGAAATCGGCCCGCGCGGTCCCACACGACAGAAAAACTGCGGACCGAAATCAACCCGCGTGGTCGTCAATAGAGGATAAAGACATCGGCAACACTACAGCAAATTCCCTAAACCGACGTTGGCATGCTGTGGGATTACACTTAATCTGTTGATCAATTCCGGGTAAGCTCGATGCAGTTTTTGGCGAGTTTTGATGAGTCTCTCGCAAAACTCCAATTACACGGTTTCGGAGCCAGGGAGCTGTGGTGTGTTCAACAGGCTGCTGACCACCAAATCGTCGCCATATGCTTTTTTGGTGCACTGCCGGCTAGTGGAAGTGTTTCCAAGCTTATTGGTGGCTGCCGTTGGGGTGAACGTCGTCGATTGTCATAGAGAAATAATGTTTCGCAATGTGACTTAGAAAAGGATCGTTTTTGTTGTCGGAAATAAGAGACGAGGTACGAGATTAGTGATGCTCGGTCAACTCGTTTGGCACTCACTTATCGCGATTTTTTACCTTTCCCTGCTATAGTTGCTTCATCAACGTCTTGCTCGTCAACAATCTATCTTGTGAATGTTCTTGGGTTGGCTTTTTCACCACTGCCTTTGACTCATAGTTGTCAACCCCCGAGAGCCGACCCCGTGGTTCCCGATTTTCGAGACTGAGGTGCCCATTTCGAAGTTTCTCAAACCACCTACGCATGGTACCTTCTGATGCGGTGTTGATGACATTTCGAGTTGGTTTCGCAGCTATACGGTCGGGTTTGAAGTTGTGAAGCAAAACGAAGCGAATTTCCCGTTTTGATGGCACCTTCACAAACGATCCGAAATCAAAGAAAAAGGTGATAGAGAAGCGGTAATAATCTCGCACAATGAAAACACTAAAAGTGTGCTTTCTAACGAGGTACAACAAGTCTGCAGGCGCTAGCAGTTTGTTTAACACATTCACCACGAGAGCATCATTCCGTTTTTGCGCCCAGTGCGCGCAACGGCCGGCTGCTTTTTTTGGCGCGCGCGTGTCCACTCATTTGTGTGGATACCATCGAAAAAATAAAAAACAGGACAGAGTCGAGTCTAGACGGAGTCTAGAGAACGTTAATGCCGACTCAAGAAGAACTGCACAGGTTGTTTAAAAAAACTGAGCAGTCACCTGGAAAGAGATATTGCCAAGAAGAAAGGAGAGGTCATACGCTACACTTGCGAAAACTGTGTTTGTTTGAGCTATCAACGATAGGAAGCGTTTATGTTGAACGATTGTTCAATATCATAACACTCAGAGCCTATATTGTTTTATTTAACACATTCACGACCAGAGCGTTTTCGCGCTCAGTGCGCGCGACGGCCCGCTGCTTTTTTGGCGCGTGCGTATGTCCACTCATTTGCGTGGACAGGCGCTGAAAAAATAGAGTCTTAGAAAACGTAACTGTAGACTCAAGGAAAGTCCAGAAGAACTGCACAGTTTGCTATAAAAACTGAGTAGCAGCCTGGGAAGAGATATTGTCAAGAAGAAAGGATAGTCCATACGCACTGCACCAGTTGCGAAAAATATGTTTGTTTGAGGTGCTCCAACGATATGAAGTGTTCTTGTTAAAAGTTTGTTCAATGTCATAATCATTCACGGCCTTGGTTGCTTTGTTTAAGGGTTCAATTCATATTTCATCTGAAGTGTGTGCATTAATTCTGGTCTAGAAGTATGTGCGCTTATTGTGTTTCAGTAATGGAAAAAGTTCTTGTCTTGGTAGTTACGATAAAGCCAATCGTTTTTCTGTCTAAGCAAATCCAACATCTTTTTTGTTGCTATAATTTGCGAATTTTAGAAGAAAATCGAAGAAAAACATCAATAAACAAAGTTTTTCCCAAAACTCCCCGTCCACTCAAATGAGTGGATACCGTCCGTCCGTCGCGCCCTCTCCGCTGTCCTCTCATATGAATGGACATGGTCGCGAATGTGTTAAGTGTTCAATTCGTGTTTCATCTGATGTTTGTGCATTAATTCTCGTCTTATGGTTAGAAGTATGTGCGCTTTCAGTAATGCGAAAAGTTCTTGTCTTGTTAGTTACGATAAAGCCAATCATTTTTCTGCGTGTGCTAACCCGACATTGATTTGTTATTATAATTTGCAAATTTGGGAAGAAAATTGATCAAAATATCAATAAAGAAAGTTATTAGCAAAACTTCTCCGTCCACTCAAATGAGTGGACACCGTCGGCGCGTCCCTCCGATGTCCACTCAAATAAATGGAAATCGTCGCGAATATGTTAATTACCAATATTGAAACATAGAAAGAATGAAAGCGGCCATTATTTTTGCACCAAACTTGTATAGTTTCAAGGACTCAAAGAATACCATTTCAGAGGATTGACACAACGATGGCAAATAATGGACTCCGTAATTGGGCAGCTGGTTGTCTTTTTTCAGACCTGCAGTTTCCACACTATTCTATTCGTTTCTGTCAACCGATTTGCAAGCGTCATTTTTCCCACATTATACCGAACCTACTTCACAGTGCGGAACACTGTCTATGCGATTCTATTGATAACCGCCATCAGCTTTGCATATTTTTGCGTCTACTTTCATCGTAAGTTTCTATTTGTTTGCAGGAATATTTGCGTACTTCTTCACTTGTTCTACGTTTTCACCTTTTTCTTCTTCCGACGGTCACCTATCCATAATATACGGCACTAAGCAAAGGAACTCAATGGCATGGGATAGCCAAATCCTCGACAATCAAATTGAGGAGAAATTGAAGAACTGCGATGAAATTGAAATTTCTCACACAAGAAGAGTGAGGCACTTGTAAGTATGCATCCAAGCGCACCTCAGCACCTTCGCCAACGCAAGGCCTTTCCCACCATCGCGTCTCTGCTACTGCACATCTGGAGATCTGGTGCCGAAAACCGCACATAGGCGGCAGACGGCTCTCTGAGAGCCGATCGCGCTCCTCGACCCAGTTCATCGGGTGTATCCAGGCGTAAGCTGGAAACGTAAGGCCCCACAGGTCCTGTTTGAGCACTGAGTAGGTAAATCCAATTGTTTAAGACCAGATCACTTATCCTGTATACTGTATCGTACGTTTTCGCATACTTCTAAATAAAATAATTTGCGAATCTTACCTTCTGTCGCGCCTTCTACTACGGGATCGTTTCCCACCTTTCCCGTTAATAACCTGAACCGCTAGGTTATTACACACTTCTGGCGGGTGGTGTTGTTCCTTCCAGAAGGGCGGAAAATATGTCTCCGTTTCCATTTCGTTATACGATTACAAGACTCCTGGGATACCTGGCCAAGCTTTGGGGGGGGGGGTGTCAGGGACTTGAAAAGAATTCTCCAAAAATATCTGGGCTAATAACTCATCCAGGAATAGTAAAAGAGTCACTCATCAAGCTGGAAGCCTAACAGAAAATCTCTAAGGTGTTAGGTTGTCCGGAAAGTTTTTAGGCAAATGTCAAGTGTGACGTTTCATGAGTAACTTTATAAGAAATCAATATTATTCCAGAAAATATTCGCTTTTATGTTTTATCACATATTACCATCCTTCTGATAGAAACCGAATTTTGCGAGCAAGGAACTCCGACTAAGTGGAAAACAAGTAGTTGTCCACCGATTTTGGTTTCCACCAGATTGGTGAACTTCATTTCAGAACAGGAGAACTGAAATGGCTGGTTGGGGTTAATACGCCGGATGCGGTTCACAAGTTCACTAAGTTCAATACAATGTTCTTCCACTTTTTCCTGAGTCCTTCTCTGAGCTGTGCATGATCTGCTGATATCCAGAGGTAGAGGATTTTCCCTTTCTGGGACAGCGATTTTGTAAAATTTTGTCTATTTTCTTCAGCTGGGCAAAAAGCATGTCGGAATCCAGTGTAGAACTGGACGGAACAAATGTCTAAAGGACTGGGCTATTGGTACGCTACCAGAAAGAAAGCAACTCCTTTTCGACATGATCAAAATATCTCTGCTGTGGTTCGAGCAACTCGCTAAGGATAACTCAGGACTAATGACGGAACTTATTGAAATAGACGCAGTACTTCTCATCTATGGTAAAGATGCAGTGACCAGACGATTTGGAAAAGACTATCAGTTCGGACAATTTGGATAAAGAAGAATGAAGAAACGAAGTTTTTATGCACTTCGGTCAACCATTCAAATATCGATTTCTTTTCAGCTCAATGTGAAGTGTATTTCGATGCAGTCTCCTTATTGTTCATCTTCGGAGATACTCCATGTGGTTCAGCGTTAGCGCTTTATGTGGACCTCAGCTACAGTGTACTCCTCTTCGCGGTTGTCACAGTTCTCGACATGATCACTCTGTGGAAGCTGCACGCTCATCGAGTGGTAAGCCTGCTACATTTCAATAAAGTCCTGGTATCCAAGGCTAAAAATTTCTTAGAACTCGTTCTCTTTTTCCTTTTTCGGATAGCCTTTGCCCTTAGCTTAGGCACATTGGTCTATTAGGTTGATGCATAAGTTCTCGGGCATTTGAGGCATGAAATATTTATTATCACAACATACGAACAACAATACCAAGTCATTTGAAAAAACCACCCTTTACATGAATTGTCTTTCGCCAACGTGCTGGTAAGTCATGGATGCCTTTTCTCCGAAACGTGGCCAGTTGTGATTCGAAAAATGCGAGCAGTGCCTCCTTGACATCCTCTCGGTTCCTAAATTGCTGGCCGTCCAAATAGCGTTGAAGGCTTGAAAACAAACGATAACCAGAAAGAGCGATTCTGGTGAATAAGGTGGATGTGGAAGAACGATCCATCCGTAGTCCGCCAACTCAGCCGCCGTCGCTCTAGCAATATGCGGTCTAGCGTTGTCGTGTTGAAAATACACCTTCACTTGCTCTCCTCGTGTGGTTTGAAGGTGGGCCCTCAACTTCCTCAGTTGGTTGACGTAAACCTCTGCCGTCACTGTTATCCCTTCGTCCAGCAGTTCCCAGTATTCTACGCCAAGAATGCTCCGCCAAATGCATAGCATTACCTTTTTCACGTGAAGGTCGGGTTTCGGAACGTCCTCTGCCTCTCCAGTTGCGTCAACCCACTGTGCATGCCGGTGATAATTGGGGTAGAGAATCCACTTCTCATCACCGGTGACAAGGTTGTCCAGCCATAAGTGGGTACGTCTGAGGGTAAGGAGAGACAGAGCGACATCCGCTCCGCGATCCATGTCATGTTGTGTCAAGTCGTGAAGTACCCAGCGACCCACTTTTTGCACCTTGCCAATCGACTTCAATCCTCGAGCGACTGTGGAGTGGCTAACACCAAGGGTGCTTGATAGTTCGCGAGTGGTTTGGTATGGGTCCGCTTCCACTCTACTTCGGAGGCCATCCAAATCCAGTGTCATCGGGCGCCCTTCTCGTTCATTATATTCAACGGAGAATTCACCAACTGCAAACTTCGAGAACCACTGGTACACAGTACTTCGAGCAGGAGCACTCTCGTTGTAAACATCCTTCAGGCGACGATACGATTCGTCGGCATTGAGGCCAGATTGATGCAGGAATAACATGACGTGCCGAATATGCGTCTCAGTTGGGATGAATTGCTTAGCCATAATAGCTGACGTTAACAACGCAGAAGTAAATGTTAGGAACAATTTGTAGCCCTTTCCTTTCTCTATCGATCAATCATTTAGGCGTTGATACATGTGAAAAATTTGGCGGGAAAATGCGCTTTCAATTCAGGAAGGATCAAATGTCCGAGAACTTATGCACCAAGCTAATAGGTACAGCGATCTCTTGATGAACACACTCTAATGTTTAAAATCAGAAAGGCTGCAACTAAATTGATAAGAAAAAGTCTAAAAGAAATAGGAGAATTTGGTTATAAATTAATATATGAAGTGGCGGCAAAATATTCTGCTTTCGACTTTTTTTGAATGTCGCTGTCGCTCGGCGTGTCGCTTGAGAGTACAGAAGACTGCCTTACAGCTGTCGTGCTAAGATTGATAGAGAAGCTTTATCCAGCTTATGTTTAACCAGCGTAACCACCTTTTCTAGAGCTAGGAAAAGAGTAAGGAGGTTGGAGAAATCAGCCGTGCAAGAATCGCTTCAAGTTTCAGCAATTTCCAAGGCTAAAATGGAGAAGAGGCTAGCAGTTAAAAAGCAACAACCCAACTGACCTTATGTTGAAGTAGCGGAAGTACGTTCCGGTTGGAAAGACTATGTCACTTCGCTGCTTTACCATTCTGCCGCCTGTCGCCCTCAAGAATGGAGTGTGAAGGAGCGGCGGTGGGGCGCCATGACGACCACATTTCAAGGCTCCACCCGAGTTTTGTCGCTCGCCCGCCCGCTGCCGCTTTGCCGCAAAAGTGTACGGAGGGTTCAAGACTATAATTCAGAGGCCACACACTTATTAAAGACTTCCTACTTAAGAAGGACTTTTCCCGCGAGCATGGTAGGTGATGGAGAAAGTAAAAACATCGAAAGTCGCTCAAAAAACAGTCCATCACATCGGAGACGGTGAGCTGGTACAAGAGTTATCTCAGGAGGATAGTGGCCGGCTTGTTTAGTGTCTTATACTTCTCACACACGGAAGGTTATTGTGTGGGCCATGTACGTAGTCAGATAGCCTCCTCTATATCCGGTTGAAGTATAAGGGCGCATCCCACAGAGTGATTCACTAACGCCGCCCTTCAACCGTGTCGTCGTGATTGTGAATCTATCACTATTCTTCGAATTTGAACAGTGGTTTATGAGTGGTTGAATAATAGTTCAGTCGCCCATGATAGACCTTAAGGGAACATCAGGGTGCATTCTCCGTAGATTTTAGATATTACCGAATCCTTAGCTGCGTAACGGACAAACCCGATTACATAGTAGCAATTGCTTTAACGATTCATTTCGTAGGAAATTTTATCTTCCGATGATACTGAAGAGTGCTGTCTCATAAAAAATGCGTCAAATTTAGAGCCGCATGATTCGTCAAGTAGTCATCTAAATATTCTGCTTTAGAAACTCAAAGGCACCTTTACACGGAATGCGCAGAGACGACGGCAGGAGTTTATGTTTTTCGCCCAGGTTTGTTAATGATGTCTATATTGACGTGAATTGTTGCTAAGTCATTGAACGGAAATTATGTGAGTTCATGTTCACTCCATAGCCATCCTACTATCATTTATATATAAAACAAGCGGCTCAAGAGTCTGTCCGGAGAGGTGTCTGCATGTATTTGTCTGTCTGCCTGTCGGAGGAACACGAGAAGGGATTGTGGTCGTTCAGCATGCCTCCGGATTCAGAAGGCGCTTCAGAAGGCGTGTTCTAATAGTAGTGCCGCCTACCTTCGTTCCCAAAATATGGGTTCCAGAAGATGTGCAATGCGCGTCTGGGTTTAAAGGACGTGTTTCCCTCGTCGTGTAGCATGCGTCTTGATTCAGAAGACCTGTCGCCGTCGTTGCTCAACTTGCTTCCGGATTCAGAGCACATGTTCTAATAGTTTCGCAGCGTATTCAAAATATTCAAAATATAGGCTCCAGAAGTCGTTCAACGTGCGACCAGATTCAGAAGCCCTTCCGTCGACGTCGTGCAACGTGCCTCCCGATTCATAAGGCGTCCTCTAGGGTTTGCGTAGTAGCGTATTCAGAATGTGTCCTTCAGAGTCGTGCAAGGTGCTTCCGGATTCAGAATTTGGATTTCTGGTTTTTGCAGTTCTTCAAACCCGGTCAGGGTCAAGCTTGAGGTTCGGGAATCGAAGGGGGGGTCGTACTGCGGCCTCGTCTGGAGGGGGGGGGGTCGTACTCTCTCGGTTTTGGCAGAGGACTCTCTCCAAATTCAGGTTTTTAGATGATGTTTGCATCTATTAATAAGTTGTTTTTTCCAGGTGTGACTACGACAATGCGGAGATATACAAGCACTTGCGTTCCCTGGAGTTAAAAAATAGGATTGAATATCAAAAATTTTTTAATGCCGATTACTGTGCAGTGAAAAATAAAGATTTCCTGTCTGCAGATTTATGGTCAATGAGAGATTTTCATTTTTTCAGATTTCCCCAGGACGTCATGGACATGGTAGTTTTCTGCCTGATGAGCGACATCTACTTCCAGAATTGCACTCTATAAAATTTCAAGTGTTAATTACTGAGGACGACCTAAGTGCTTTCCCTACAAGATTTTTGAAGCGCTCTTCGAGTCGATGACGGAATGGCAACCGAAGGACGGACTTGCTTGAAAAGTAATTTCTCTCCTGCAGGAAACAGCATCAGAAGATGAAATCGCACCCTATAAAATTTTTAGCCCGTTTGACACACAGTGATAAAACTATGTTTCTCTGAAACGATATTCTATATGATCAGACGTCTCGATTTACCGAAAAGATATCGACACACTAATCACATGGAACACGTTACCTTTAGAACCTGCCTTTTAAAGCATAGAAAACACATCTACTAAAGCTTTATGAATTTTCCAGGAGCCCCAAAAAATCTCCGTGTTACGGCAGTTTAATGCGGCCACTGCGTTCTCTGACATGACCAATCGCAATTGAGATATGGATGGACCCCTCGCTGGAAATTTTTTTTCTGCCTTCTGAAGGACAGGACGACAGAGAGTGGAATTGCATCATATAAAATTTTAAGTCATGCTTAACATACAATAAAAACTATGCTTCTCCGCTGCGATGAAGATATGACGAGGATGGATCGCATACAAAATTCTCATTTTTCATGAAAATATTATTTTTTAGCCGAAGCAGATCACCCATACGGATAAAATCTAGCCACAAGAATCTAGAAGTTTTGATCAATTCACTGTGAAAAAATTGTGATTTTCTGGACAGAACAGGTTGAATCGACCTCTGGTCGACTTTGCACCAACGTCATCGGAGCATAAAATTGAACGTTCACAAAAAGGTTCATAACTCGGTAAGTTTTCGAATTTTGAAAATTCTTTTAGCTTTTCATAAAGTAGATAAAACGCCCTTTCTCATGGTGTAGAAATCGTTTTCCAGAAAAGAAGTCGTCACGCTTGCCTGCTGGTTCGATTTTTGAGCGAAAAAAATTGAAGTGGCTTCACAAAAATATTCATAAGTTGACCAATTCTTCGAAGTTTCAAAATCCCGCTAGCTTTTCAGAAACTAGAGGAAGAGCCCTTTCTTGCTATGCAAGAATTAATGTCCAAAAATTCGGTCTTCATGCGCGGCAGAGGAGGTTCAATTTCGGTTCCATGTCGCGAAAATACGTACCGAAAATCGAACCCCCCCCCCGCCCCGCATGAAGACCCCTTTCTTGGAAAACGGTTCTTATATGGTTAGAGAGCACATTTGCTCTATTTTTTGATGAGCGAGCGGGATTTTTGATTTTCGAAAAAATAGCCGAGATATGATCAATTTTCGGGAGTCGTGAACTGAATCCTTCACCGGCGTCATCGGAGTGATTTCACAAAAA